>JAJHUR010124229.1:2677-25353 GCA_027495735.1 Lutjanus campechanus | reverse complement strand
ATAGTTGTTTCATCTTATCGATCGATGATCGATTAATTGATAAGCTGCAATTTTTCTGAGAAGCTGAATTTCCCTCTGAATCAATAGGTTCCTTTCTACGAAAATGCTATCTTTCTTACAAAAGAGAAAATGCAAATCATATTCCTTAATAAAAGATTCATTCTTAACAGCAGGGAACAACACATTCACAAATCTCTTCAGTGTTGCCAACTCTTCAGTAAGGCTAGAAGTCGCCAAATGATGTAATCGCCTAATTTGCATAATTGACCATTTGCATGTAATTGTAATGGACGCTGTAGTAGAGAGGAATAAGTTATTTGAAACATCTCATTTCATAATAGGCTATCTCATTTCATGAAACCGTCTATACAAAAAATTGTTTAAAATGTTAAAGTTATGGCAATAATGTTCATGTTTTACTGTGACTTGTTGTAGGCTCCTAAATTCAGCATAAGGTTAGAAACTGAACCAAACTTAAGAAAACTAAACTGAATCAGCGGCGGCGTTGCTCATGCACGATTCATTGGCAGTCTGGACGCAGAGTGGTGTGGGTCTCCTCTCTGCTCTGAGTGCAGCTACAACTGCTGCGCGAGGCTGCTGTGACACTGACAGTCTGTGAGTGCTTTGGGACGGGGGAGGGGCTCACGGCAGCACCCGCTGCTCGTTCAGGACAGTAACTGCAGAATATATGCTTTCACGTCAGTCTCCAAAACACCAGAAAAAGTCGCTAGATTTGTCACTAGTGGCTTTTGACAAAAAAAAGTCGCCAAGAGGATTTGGAAAGTCGCCAGATTTAGCGAGAAAGTCGCCAAGTTGGCAACACTGCAGCCAGCGCTATTCTCCTTTTTCTTCTTCTGTTTGAAACGGCGGCTGGGCTGGCAGCCAGCTCATTGGCGTATTATCGCCACCTACTGTTCCGGAGTGTGAGTCAAACCCCTACACCGCAGCAGCCAGCAACAGACTTTCACAAAATAAAAGCATGTGAGCAACATGCTTTAATGCGCGATAAAGTAAATATCGGCGTTAATAGTCTAATGAATTAACGTGAAAATAACGCGTTAACTTGCCCAGCCCTAATTAATTGATAATTAATTGATATATATAGAAATGGCAGCACTCATTTGACATTGTTTTATCTGGCAGGGCCATTTCTTGAACAGGGAAGCTTAATCATCAAACAAAAGAGGAAGACAACGACTTTGTTTTTGTATCAGCTCAGGACAAGGTCGTATGACAACAGTGTGACACCTACGTAGTCACCTGCTGACAAGTCATCATATATGGGTTTGGTCATGCTCACTTCTTTTTTTCCCCTTTTTTAAAATATTTTTTTTAATCTGTTTTAGTGATTTCCTTTGTTTCCAGAAAACGTCTTTTTGCAGAGAAACAAAATATATACAAACATTGCCTGAACCTGTGGCAGGTCAATATGTTTGGATGAAGAGATCAATAGCAACAGAGATAACCACTGGATTGTAAACTCAAGAGAGAGATTTCAGATTGGTTGAAAAGCTATAGCTGCATGTGTTTTAAAATACATCGTTTTTTTTAGCATTGCATTCGGGTCTACTGAGATTATTATCAAAGGAGAAATACATCTCTTTGCCCCGTGGATTTTCTTCTTGCATTGTTTTTAAATGTTGATGTAAATAGGCAAGGATGTCACTTTGTGTTGAAAGGTAGTGGGGGCATGAGGTCTCAAATGAAAAAAACATTTTTAAAGGGTCTGCAATTTTATGCAATGTAATGGCGGGATTGGTAAGAGGTCAAAGAAGATAATTATGGGGAGAAGAAAAAAAGGGGCATTTCCTATGTTAGCAAAAAGTCTACTCAGCATTAAAGGCTAAACAACGTCAACAACACAAGTAACAGTAATTTATCACATCCACAGCTGCAAAACGCACTAAATCGATCACTTGAACAACTTCAACATCACATCTACTATAGAAAGCAACAGCACATGTTGGTCAGTCCGGTTATAACGATATCCGAAATCAACGACCTAAAATATGTCAAAATAGAAACAACTGAAGGAATCATGTTTGCAATGTCAGCAAAAGACAATAAATCAACCTTTAACTTTTAAGTTAAATTGTCTTGTTGTTTTGATGCTGCACAGTTTAACATAAGAGAAACTATGAGTTCTCACAAGTTAATGAGTCAAGTTCAACCTTTCATGACTCACTATGTTTTCTTAGTGTGCTCAAAAAAAAAAGTCTCAAACCATTCTTATTTGTAACATCTTTTAGTGTACGCTTTTTTTTTTTTCAAACAAACAAAATCAGCCAGTGAAAACCTCCCCCCCAAGTCTGCAGCCACTACAGCTGCTCTGTGCCACCATGCTGGTACCAGCAAGAATAAACATCTTAGGTTAGTGTGTGTACATGTTAACATTTGGTAATAGGCAATAAAAAGAAGTAGGTATTGGTTACCTCACAAGGCAGCTGGATTCACACGAGCACATGAGAATCCATCTTGCCAGGCTTCAAGTTCATCCAATCACCATGTTTGTTTGTTTTTTAAGTGCCTGCCCTTTTCCAAACAGTTTCTAAGAACTATATAAAAGCAAGTCAAATTAAGATTTAAAGCTGCCCTCCACTAAAAAAAAATTGTTTATGTTCATGTCCCCCAAAAATGTCTGGCCTAGACTGTACCGACTTGTATCTGTGCAAAGTTTGTCACTTGAGGTGTTTTCGTCTACAGGGGATGTCTGTGTACGTCCCTAAAATCTGAGATCCACATCTACTCCAGGCGAGCCAGATGTGACACAAATTCGAAAGCAAGAGTACGCTAAAGAAAATACTAATCAAAGCAGTGTATTTTTACATGCTTTAAAATGCATCTGGAGGGAAACTTTAAACCTACCAATGAAATGGATCAGCAAAGTCAATCCAGCCAATAGTTGTGGAGATATTTCTTAATGAACCACAAGTTTCAACCTGCTGACGGTGCTACAGGAAATGTCAGAGGATCAACAAGGTTGGTAGGATTCTGAGGACCAGGAACGTTTGTGCCAAATTTAATGCCAATCCATTCAGTAACTGTTGAGATATTTCCGTCAAAGAGTGACTGACTGAAAAACAATAACATGGTGTCGTAGCTAAAAATCTATTTTATCTGTCAATGCTTTGTCAGTTATTCATACGATGACAATGACAAAAGTAAATAAATTGAAATTTCTAAGCAGCCGGTTTTACAGTATTTCCTCATTAGGGTACCTTCATAGCATAATGTATTAATGTGAACATCACTGGGACAAGCATGTGTTAACCATCACGCTGGACATTTTCTGCTCTCACACTTTTTATTTTTATTCTCACTGAGTGACACAAATTTGAACAGACAGTTCCTGAACAATGGATTCCCATGAAAGCACAAGATTACAGTTTTAAGGTTTTAGGGTGGTGTAGGATCAAAATATTCCTCTCAAAAAAAGGAATAATCAACCGATCCTGATCCGTCCGCCCGCCTTTTCCACAGATGTAATTATCCAGCTGTATTTGGCACGTATCATTTTCATTCAGCTGGGGAAATTAGCAATAATCACAACTCTGAGCATGACAGAGAAGTTTTCAGCCGGCCAATCAAGACAATAGTTTCAGATCCCGCAAACCTAGAAAAATGTACCGCAGATCCCTCTCTCAGCATGTCTCGTCCCACGTGGCCACGTCCTAATCAGAAACAGGCAGACTGGATCAGGTCCCACATGTGGAAGACTGGATTATAAAAGCTGTGAACAATTAACATGCATGAGGGTCTGCCCTGCCTCAATGAGAAAGGAATGGTATCTGCTTATGTTAATTTCTCAGGATTAATTTAAGAGGCTTTTAAGGGCACTTCAGTGGGAGGGATTTCTAAAGTCGAGTGACTCTTTTCCTGCTTTGTCAAGCCGAGTGAAAACCTGAAACAACTGTACATCTTCAGGACTCCTGTATGCACGAATAATGAGTTAAGAGTAAGAAATAAACTGTGCCACCACACAACAACAGTTTGGGACATGCAGGGACAAGTGTGTGTTTCTGTGTGTGTGTGTGTGTTTCTGTGGTGTTGGCTGGCGCCGTGTTTGGCCCCATGGCTGCATCTCCAGATGTGATCTGTCTCTCTCTCTCTCTCTGTGTGAAGGACTGCTCAACACACCCAGAGGAAGAGGAAAACGATGAGGAAAACTGCAGCAGGATTGAGAGGGAGGAGAGACCGCTGCAGGGAAATTGAAACGTGACCTCCTCCTTCTCCTCCTCCTCCTCCGCCCGGTCGTCCTCAACGCTCCCTGCACCGCCCTGCTGTGTGACACATAACTCACTCTGAGAGGCTTTCAAGGGACTGCAAAGAAATTATCTGGGTAGGGAGGAGGGGTAAATGTTATGTTTTTCAAAATGCAAGGCCCTGCCCAGTGTTATTAATGTTTTCTTTGGACCCTCCTCTTCACTGCAGCACTGTTCCTCCAAAATTATATGTGTTAAATTCATATCTGTCAACAATGGGACTTAAAAATACAGCAGATTTTCTGGCACCCCGCCCAGGGCCGTCCCACCAACCCAGAGACTGCGTCAGACTTTCTTGTTATCCGTCGTTTTGGTAGACAGGATTAGAAAAAAATCTGTCATAATCTATTCCAACTCATCATTTAAATTTTTATTTTTTTTAATGATAATAAGAGGCACTTTACTTAATAGGATTTAATTTTTTTAAGTAACTTGATCACAATAACATTCAATTTACATAACAAACTTACAGATTACACATTTATAAGGGTGTGGAGAGATGAACAGACACACAGACCGTTCGATCACTTCTCATGTCGACATGAAGCAAATGAATGAATTTTTTTTCACACACCGTAGCCATTGTGCCTAAAGAGGAAAATATGAACGACTCTCTGTAGCATGAATGAGGTTTCGTGATCCTGCAAGCACTCACTTCACTGGGAGAAAATCCTGCAGCATGCCCTCCTTCTGTACTGGGGCAGGCCTCCAAGTCCAGTTCATATCTATTCACCGTGCTGACAGCACCTATAGTCTGCCCACACTCACATAATATATGTACTGACGACTTTAAGAAATTTAATATTGAGATAGTGAGACGTGTTAAGTACGGTGTTGAGGTCAGCAATGGTGCCCAAATGCTCAGAGGGGAATCCTCTTATTTTTGTGCCGCTTTTCTTCTTCATTTGTTTGAATGACTTCAATGTAGTGCTGCACGATTTGGTAAAAAGTCATACTGTGATTATTTTGACTGAAATTGTTATTGTGATTTGTGATACAAATAGTGGAAATGATCAGTTTTGAATTACAATTTTCATGGCAACTGGAACAAAAAAACTAATAAAATCATGATGATGTGATATTTATTGAGGTTTGTACCAAACAAACATGTTTTCTTTTGTCTGGAAAACAAGATTTTTAGGCCAGGTCATCTATGCAGCACCACAGTACCTCATTATAATGCTGTTTTCTCATACATTTTTCTTTTATCTAAAAAAAAACCTGCGAGTTGGTTCTTGTGCTATGATTTGGATACTGCACTTGGCCATATTGCGATTTTATTGCAATCTTGTACCGCCCTAACTTAATGTTTGTTAGGTCAGAACTAACTTGGAAAAGCTGTTTCCATCTCCCATTTAGCACATTAACTCTTTTTTAAAAGGCAGTGAAGCGGGATACAAACTTTTTTTTTATATTTTTGACATAAAGTGTGCGAGACAGTAAAAGTTGATGAGGTAGTTTTTCCCGGGATATTTACATATTTTAACCTTGTCACCCAGTATTCTCCCGTTTCAATATTTGCCCGTACATCTCCTGTATTTTTAACCTTTCTCAAAGTGAAAGAAAAGGTAGGCATAGCTCCGACATGAAACCATAATTACAACTTGCCCAATTGAAGAAAATTCCAGAGGACTAATCTAACATCATATTAAACTGACACTGATAATGGTGATGGTACTTTTAATTGATCTAAAACAGCCTTGATGGCAGCAGCTATCTTGTCTTTAACAGTCGCCATTGTTATTATATCCTTCCATGGTTCCTATGTACAGCTTGACAACAACTTTAGCCTCCTTGTGGCGCTCGTTTGATTGACTGCTTTTTCAACTAAGACACCCCTGTTTCATGTCATGTCGCCAAATAAATCAGTCAACTCAGTGGTGCGGGCAGATTCAAAGCTCTAGACCCGCTCAAAAAGGCAGACACATTGCATGGACAAATTAACTGATTACAGTCAACAACCTGCATGCATCTGCTGGATCACACACAAATGCCCCTGCTTAGTAAAACATCAGACTCCACCCTTAAACAAAAAGTGAAATTACCATACCCTCCCTGCTTCTCTGACCCACCCCTTCCCTCTCTTATAAATGTGATACAGTCCCCAAGCAGAGCCAATGAACTCATCTCTTCTGATTGATACAGTGATGTGCACAGTAATCAAACAAAGTTGTTCAGATCCCTGTGGTCTGTCTCAGTCTCCACCAGTGGACGCCTGCCAGTCCTGCTGCAAATCAACCTCAGCGGACGAATTCCTTTATCACATTATCTCTCCCCTCTTGTTAGGGGCCAAATATTGCTGATTTACATATGCAATTAGCAGTGCTGAAGGGGCAGATTTCAGCCTGACAATAGTTGTCATGGTCCAAAAGAGTAATGCAATTAGAGCCAATTGTTTAAGCACGCCCGCCCAATTCAATTACTCGCGTGCAGCTGACAATTACTGTCTGGCTGTTTGAGATGCACGACTAATGAATGACACCGGGACATGTTTCCACCTTGCATTACTGCACGCCTGCACGGGTTTCCACAGACACAGACGTCAAAATAACACCAGATTCCTTTTAAGTAACACAGGGAAAAATCTGTGGAGTGACTGTAATTTGCCCTCTTGAATGTGTAACGTGATCTTGTAAGTGAGAACAGAAGCAACAAAGATTTAATTTAATGTTACATCCAGAGGGCTTTTATCAGCCTTTTTTTCAGTTCTACATTGCAAGAAAGAAATAAACATCTCTGAAAATGTGTTTTCTTGCTCACACCCAAGTTATAAAGGAGGTAATAAAAAGTAAGAATACTTAGCAGGGACAGAAAGCTCAGCGGAGCACACTGAGCTCATTGTTTTTCATCTTTTGCACAAAGTTCAGAAAGTTCATGTCCCACAGCTTCAAACAGCCTGAAATCACAGAGGGATGTGATTTCATTATGAGCAGGGTGGATCTGTTTGTATGATCTGCTCAGATTTAATAAAGCATGAAAAAAGATTCCTGTACCTTACATAGTATAAGCCTGAAATATACAGTATGTATTTATTTGACATATTCAGCTGAAATTTGAAGGTAATCTGTCATTTTCATAGAGAATCGATGAGATCAGCGTCTTTAAACCTGCAACAGCACAGGCTTTATAATAATATTTATACTTCATACAAGCATTAGCTGCTTATCTCTGGGGTTTTGATGCTGCACAGGCTCTGTGTGCCACATGACCTCCAAGCAGAAGTTTGATTTTTTATTTGGCTGGCAGCCCTCGGTAATCAATACCCAGAGGAGCTGAACCGATTTTACACATCAAAGCCTGTTTACAGGTCTTGGGGAGTGCGAATGCATATGTGGAAAACTCGTATAAAGCTTTTTTTGTGGATGCAGAGGGAGCTGCGTGAAGTTTTGACAAATTGCCTCAGGTGATGTCACATGAGTCAGCATCGGTTGGGTCTGAAGACCACAAGTTTGAAAAAGCAAAAATATCAGGGAGCGTTTTGAACCAATTTGTTGCCGGTACCTGGAATCTCTGTAATAACAAAAACGTAGTTTCAGTTGTAACAAAAAAAAAAAAAAAAAAAAAAAAGAGTCAAAACTTCTCCATTTTAACTGTGTTACTTATTTAGAATACAGTATTAATTTACAACACTTTGAACACCACACGAAAATCCCTCCGAAACCTGTCCCTACATCCTCTGGTCTGTCACAAGGGCATTTACCGCTGGGGTTTGTGTCTTGGAGGAAGCACATGATATCCTTCCTTATGGTGTTGTTGTCTGCGGGAGCCACATTTCAGTTTATATTCATTTGAACGATTTATTGGTATTTTTATATGCAACAGTCAGTGTGCGCCTTCCTCCCCCCTCGGGCGGTGATGGAGGCGCTAACCTTTATGTCGGTGGCATGACGTATGACAGTGAGAAGGCAAGTGTCAGCAGCGATACCGACTCTGCAACTGCAACTTGACTTCTTCTTTTGTTTATTTTTTTACAATTAATAAGTAGCAATGAACCAGAACACTCTTGGGATATATTTTTATGTAAGGAAGGCTCTGAGTCTGACACACTGCACATGCACTCACCAAGTAAGAAAAACAACAAAAATAAGGACAAAGGAGTTTTAAGGTAAAAACACACATGTAGGATTTTTGCCACTACACTGTCATCACCATCACGGTGCATATTGTAATATTTCCACGTATATAGTATGCAATACACGGATCATTGCTTTCATACTATTGTTTGGAAGCGCTAATAAATCTCACAAAGTGTTTTAGCGTGCTTAGTAAGAAATTTCAGACACAAACATTGGTTGAGTGTTGGGTAACGCTAGTGAAAAGGCTAAGCCAATATCAACCAATACAGTATGAAAAAGCCCAGTTATCCCCATCAACAACTTATTCAACAAACCTGAAGATCTTGATGAAGTTTAAAGTCCATGGAAGGTTAAGTTAGTTCTGATGCACTGGGTTGCATGTGTGCTTGGCATGGTGTCTGCAGCTGCTGCAGGAGACTTTAAACAGGGGACTCCGTTGAGTTTTGAAAAGTGCAACCACACTTATGGCTTCTTTCTGCCTGCTACTGCCCTGTCTCGCTGTGACTTGAACAAGCTGCTAAAGTCACAAGTTACTCTCTCACCCAGATGTGCTCCCAGATACATAAATTTGGCACCTTGATTGATTTAATATGATTTGGTACAGGGTCGTACTGTAGTAATACAGTCATTTCTACACAAGGCTACATTAGCTGCTACTGGAATAACAGGCCCACATCTCTGACCGAACTGTCGTCAGGTGTGGTTGCATTGTGGTTAATGTAGACACCAGGTTTTTTGTTTTCTTTTGAAGTGCAATGTTTAACTGGTGGAGTACTCTTAATACTCATTTGTCAAAAATGACTCATACATGTGAATGTTTGTATTGTTGCACAAGAGACTAGACATGTACACAACAGGTTAAAACAGTGACCTGCAGCAGTTATGACTTCATTAAAGTATATTTGTTGTTGCCTTTGGAAAAAAAAAGTTATCCACACACCATTTGTATTTAACAGCCAAATACTTTAACATGCTTTATATGAACCTATTTATATTGTTATCTACAGTGTATTTGTGAAAAATCATGTCAAAATATTTGATGTAAAGGGGCCTGATTTGACCCATATTCGCCCACCAATTAGCTTATTAAAATGCTGGCTATACATCAATGAAACGGTGATATAAAACAATAACATATATGTGATAATATAATGGTATAAAATGTAACATTCTGCATAATGTGTATATTTTGCTTTTGGGAATGAAAGAAGATATATTTCTATTGTCTACTGTTGAATTTATTTCTTATTATTAATTCACTTATTATTATTATTATTATTGTTATTATTATTATTATTTAATTTCTGTAGGGTAGCTTAAATTAATAAGAATGTTTTGCTTCTGCCTGTGCCTTTTCAGTCACTTTTTAAATACTGTTACTGACTAGGGCTGCAACTAATAATTATTTTCAATTTTTCGATTAATCAGTTGATTATTTTCTCTATTAATCGATCAATAGTTGTTTGTTTTAAAATGTCAGAAAAAGGTGGATAATGTCACTCACTGTTTCCCAAAGAATTATCAAAATAGTTGGCGATTACTTTAATAATCGATGAATTGTTGCAGCTCTTCTGCTGACTATTTTATCTGTTTATACTTGTATATTATATACTGCTTATTCTTATTGTATTGTGAGTGATGACTCATGGATGAATATATACTAATACACACTACTAATGCAGGACATTAACTTGTAATGGGGTGTTTTTACGTTGTATTATTGATACACAAAAAGATGAGAACACTTCCTCCCACCACTGATAATGGATTGTCTGTCTCTTTATTGAGGAAAAAGCAGCACAAATCGCCGTATTTGCGAGCACTTTTCTTTTTTTAAGTGTCACCTTTTCAAACCTGAGGAGCAATCTTGTTGCCAATAAATGTCAGCTTTGTGTCAGGACAGCTTGGCCCGGCAACAAAACATCAATTGTTTCCAATTGGCAGAATTTCCTTCCCTCAGCCGTGGCTGCGGCCAATCAGAGGCCAGCTTGGTGGAACAGAGCACGCTCACCGTGGCAACCGCTCCACTCTACCTCTGCTCACTGACACTCCTCACACCGTCCTCTCTGTCTCCGTCAGATGGCCAAAATAACACCCACCGGTGAAGTGAAACTGCTGCTCGGGATGAGGTAAATCCTGACCCAGCTAGAGGAGGGGGATTGTAGGTGTTTTACGTACCATTTCCTGCTTGTTTGATGACCTTTTTACCCAATAAACCAGAGCTTCAGAGTCAATACTTCCCATTAGGAGGTGAGGTTATCTCAGAGGTTGAGGGTGGTGACTACAAATGAGTAAGACATGAGACAATCTGAGCGCTTGTGCAAGGCAGTGTCCTCCCCTCTGCCTATAGCAGCTGGTGGGGGAAGCAGCAGTGATATTTGAGCCACAGCACAGATGTGGGAATACAGCTCAAGACAAGTGTGGGTGGTGCTGCTGTGAGTTTCAATGCAGCTGGGTCAAAAGACAAACCACACTTATTTGAGTAACCCTTCCCTGACCGCGCCACAGCAAACACACATCTGTACACAGGAACAAACACACACACAGATACTAAACATGCAGACCCCCAGCGGAGAGACCTGCCTGACACTGAGCTGCATGTGTTTACCCCCCTACGTCTGTGAAACGACAGCGTTGCCGTCGGGGGCTCAGAGAGACTGGGAAGACATGTTTAGAGGATAATCTTGGCCGGACCATCTGGTCAAGATTTTCCTCTCTTTTTCTCTGCATTTCCTCTTTTTTCCCATGAAAAGATGGGGAAAAAAAATCTTTTGTAGTGTTGAAATTCTGAGAAGTCACATGGATTTGATTTACTTCTTCACATGGATAACTGAACAGCATTTGTAGCAGAAAAAGCTGCATCCCAATGTCGGTGGTGAACTACGGTATATAATCTATACTTACACTATTACTGATCACTTCCAGTTGCTTCTGCCCATCTGGATGCCTCAACAATCCCATTGGCCTCCCAGTATAATCGCTGTTGACACAGGAAATTTAATCTAGATATCTTGGTGATGATGAAAGTGGTTGTAATAGGATTAAACTGGGTTTGACAGGAGTGTGACATCGCTACTGCAGGGCATTACTCCAGGACTACAACACTGAATTATACTGTCAACAGGACGCAACTGGCTGCGTATTTACCGCGTTGACCAGGACTAAAGAAAATTATTTATACACGTCATTAAAAAATAGGAATTACATATCTATTTTCTCAAAATAGACATTAAAAAAGCATATGTTTTATAATAAGCACAATTGTATTTGTAGCTTTTAGCTATACTTAACTACAAATAATGTACACAATTTTCATTCAACATTTTTAAATGCAGGCTGCAGAGTTTTAGCTTCTTCCAGGCAACAATTGCTTTCCATTGACCTCCACTAGCACTCAAGAAAATGTATCAATTTGTATCAATTTCTGTCAAGTCACTGTTATGTGATAATGTACCAGTGTAGCAAAGAACAGATTCCTTGTTTCTTCTATTTATTTGTGACAATTTCTGGCTCAGAACACTTTACGTTTGCATACAGTACCTTATTTTTCTGTTTTTATTCTTTATTTTGCGTGTAGCACCAGACGGGGGACCAGGTCTCTGTTTTGCAAAATGTAACATCGAGTTTCCAGTCTCAATGATTTACAAAAGTACTTAGATGTTCAGCTTAGCATTTGCTAAGCATTAGCTCATTCACTATGTTAAAATTGGCCTTAACGTTCTGTTCTTTGTTCAAATGTTGAATGAAGTATGAAGTTCTGTACATTTTGCATATTGCAATTTTTTGTTGACCACCTCGTAGTTTTTGCTTGCAAACAAAACTATCTTTTGTGTCATATTTTCGGACTGGAACTCAATAACACAACATTAGTTCCTTGTGGTTCTCTCCTGCAACTTGACTGGCTGCTGCTGGATTGGTTCAAATAAAGTGGATTTGAGGAGGTTAAGTGTTGACTTCCTTAGAACGAATCATGTTAACATTAGTTGATACAGGAAATGAATCACCAACCAGGACAGCTGCAGGTGCAACAGGAAAGGGGGAGACACACAGTAAAGAGCAACAGACCGAAGTTGAATCCACGGCTGCTGCAGAGGACCGACAGCCTTTGCACACGGGGCGCACGTTCTGCCAACCGAGCTAACAAGGCGCCCCATTGCCTACTTTTAAAAGAAGACTCTTTCATCCATCGGTGTGGGGACAAGATTTCAAGTATTTTCGATTCAAAAGGCTAAAGTCCAAGTGAAGTCACAAGTGATTGGTGTTAAAGTCCAAGGCTTTTTTGATTTTGCCAAGTCTAGAGTCATTAAATTTTTTATTCAAGTCTGACTTGAGTCTAAGTCATGTCACTCTAGTCAACACCTCTGATAGACGTTTGTAATATATTCTAGTTTTTTAAAGTTAAGATGATTCTCTTTTTGTCTCCTGTGTTGGATCAATTGAGTTGATCTTATCTCAGGATGCATTCAATAATGGATTACACACTTCAAAGTTTCTAAGACAGTTTTGCAAAAGGATTATCTGTGAAGTTATTTGTCGTAAAAGGGCTTAAACGCGCCAAGACATCAGTACAATTCTTTAAATGTAAATAAAAATGAACGAGGCAAAACTAAAATTTTGTGCCTCTTTTCTGTCTTTTTTAAAATTATTTATAATAATGTCTATTTCTTCATTTTTGAGGACTTATAAATTCTTCATGTGCTGGTATCTCATAATGGATTTAATGGATTTTCCCACCAAATATACCAAATATTGATAGCTGCCTGTGGCCACCAAGTTTTATCCCCATAACGTAAGCCTTGGTCAAAACACACACAATTTCACAAACATCCTTTTCCACCTTTTAGTTCAACATTATATGAAAACATAGGGCTGGGCGACATAGCACCACATAACAATTTGTGGGAAAAGTGAACGACACAAGTGTCACAGTTAAAAATGCTGTGTTAAGTTGAGTTAAACTGCCTTTTCTGTATGTTTTTTAAATTACTTTGGCCACCAAATTTAAGGGCCTCTATCTATCTTTCCATGTTTAAACAAAGCTGTATCGTATGACACGCCATGTCTTGCTCTCCCAGCAGCCACCACTGGTATTATTGAAAATCAATGTACATGTTGAACAAACACGCATGTTAACACGTACTGAAAATCAACCACATGCACACATCTAAACAGGACACAGGGCGCTCTGAGGTATTGGCATAACAGTACATGAGTTTAATTGCCTAATCAGACTAATGCCTCATCTGTGGGATAAGAGGTTTAGGATGAATGGATGTGTAAGACAACAGCTCCATCGGGTTAAAAAATAACTTTATATGTCACTTTTAGCTTGTCGATACCTGCTAGTTTTCTTCAAAATTGTACAGTTGGACTCCAGAAAAAGGGAGATAAAAATAGGTCAAAATAGGCCATAAAATTTCTATTTTCGTCTGGACTCTGGGATCTTAAAGTCTTTTGCACCGCTCATGTATCTGCCATGTGGCCTTTTACCATACGGCCAGATTATGGGTTGCATGGTTGAAGCCACAGAAAGCCATTACTTAGGGGCTGAAGGCAGGAGTTAAGATTATCTGCAGGACTTCAGGCCAAAGAGATTTGTTTCCACAAGCACAACACAACACTGTGTTTAGTAGTGAGAGGATTCTGGGGTGGCAACGGTTAAATCCCAGATTAAGCTAATTCAATTCTGCTTGATGAGCATTTTAGTTGAATTTCTTGAGAAATCTGTACTATTTTTCCTATAAACTCTGCTTGAGTGTGAATGTGATAAGTCATATCATAACAAGGTGACTCAGGCGAAAACCAATAAAAACTGATGTCTGTCAAAGTAAGTGGGGCACTGTTTCAGTCAGTAGCCATTGTTAGAATCAGAGAAATGACTAACAGTAGCAGCCGCTCCCTGAAAAAGGGAAGTAGAGCCCCAACCCTGCTCTGAGTAAGCTCAATGGCTCTTGCCATAGGCATGCTATCTAAGCCACATCAGTGCTGCTTTTGTTAAAATAATAAGATGCATCAGATTTTGTGCAAATTTTTTTTCTGTTATCTTGAGAGAAATTTAACCATCTCTACAGCCCGCACATATCTCTAAAGATGGGTGGCTGGTCTAAATAAATGTGATAATACTTTGCTACATTTACCATAAAAAAAAACACTACATCATATTAAACTTCATTTCCACTTCCGTTTTACATCTATGTCAGCAAGGAATGAATACATCTATTTGGAAATGTTTGTTAAACCTGCAAAAGTTATTTTTTTTCACTTGAGGGTAGCGGAAACATATTATGAATACAACATAGACATAGTTTCACCTTATAAAGTTGACAAAGTTGAAGTTTTGATAGGAGACAGTTGCTTATTCATACATCCAGAGGTTATGAAGCAACATTATCATTAATTTGGAGTCGTGTTTCTGGAAATGACGTCCAATATTCACTCTCGTTTATCTCCGTTTTTCGTCTCTACACCAACTCCTATCTGGAGGAAAGTATCTGGCTCTTTACAAGCTAATTGCTAACTATGTCAGTTGCTGAGCGGGTAGTGTACGATGGGTTTCTTTTCACTGAAAACAGCTGCCAGCTGCCTTCTGTGTTCAAAAACGTTGAGAGTTGTGAGAGTGAATCAATAAGTTGTGGACCAGACTAGACAGCAAGACAAACTTGCTATAAAGCACCATAAAGCTGGGGTCGGACAACAAGAGATTTGGGCTGATTTATCCCCAATTCACCATCTCGACAATTATGGAAGGATTTTGATATTAGGCCTTGGTCAATACCGATCTTAGGCACAGATTATCTGGTAACCGAGACCAGAGTGTACTGAGACCAAGACCAAGGCAGGGTGAAACTGAGTCCAGACCAGGTGCTGATGTCCAATCTGACATTAGCTAAACAAGACCAAATAAATGTGCAGTCAATTCCGAGACAAGACCTCGACATTCAAGGAGCGGTTTTGAGACCAAGTCCGGTCCTGAGACCAAGACTGATCTACTAGTTTACAGATCCAGTCTTAAACCTCCTGAACTGCTTGCACACTCATAAAAGCCACCCCAGTAACTTCAAACATTTTTGATATTTAGGAGTTCAAGTCTGGATGATTACGTTAGTATTTTCTGAGTGGGACCACAACAGCCAATGAGAGAAACCAGTCTGCAAGGAGACAGAGGAGTCCTGGGGCAGCTGATGGTGCTGCCAAGCAACAGTAAACATTCTAGCCCTTGAGGCTAATGTTAGCTTGTAAACTACTGTTGACTATTGTTAAAATCTCACCTCCAGTTCTCGCTAAAGAACAGACGAACTGTGTTGACCGCAAGTGGAAAATAGGCACTTCAGATTAACATAAAGCTTTAAAAAATGATTGTCGAATAATAGGGAAGTTTAGCTACAATACTTTAAGATTTTGGTAGCCAAAACATATTTGTCAAACTAACCTGAAATTAGGTCTCTAAGCCTTATTTCAGTCACTCTTTTCCACTCCAACTATGAGCACAGCAAGAATAACTTAAAATGACAGAATGAGAATTAACATTGGCCTAGTTTAGGTTGAGTTGAGGTTTTCACTTTGGATATGACTGAAATTGAAGATCCGTTTGTGTAGCAGGGGAATTTGGAAAATAATGTAGAGGAGGATACAAAGCCACAGGGACGCACAGTACAGTCAGAGTGACATTCTTCTTCTGAAGTTTTGATGTGGATGACCAGGAAGCCTCCAGAGGTTCACACGCTGCTGGGGTGATTTGTCATCATGAATGTCGACTCATGTAAGCAGCGGTCACTGAAGGGCCCTTTCAGGTTCACCGACTCGATCCACAAACACACTGAACACATGACCATGAAAGTTAAACATGCACTGTTTTATCTGAGAAGGTGCTTATTAAAATGCCAAACCATGGGAGGGAGTTTTATTCTCAGATGTACACAGAGAAAAGAACTTAAAATAAATTCCCACACTGCATGGAGGTAATCTAACGCAATGGGTGACTTTGAATTTTTGGCACTGCAACAGAAACCTCTGTCCTGTTTTTCTCTCACAAGTAATTCTTGCACGATTGAGCGACAGTTATTTAAGTCTTTAGTTCTGCTTTGCTTGCTATAATAGTACAATTGAAATTGTGTTAAATTACACAATGCAGCAAGGGAGAAATGTTATAGCTGGATATCAGGGATTAAAATAACAGGCTCATTTAAAGATGAAAAATTAGTAAGTGAATATTTTTCACAGCAGAGAGCCACCTCTGCAGTTTTTTTTCTCCTTTGGCCTTTAGGTTACATTAGTTTGCAAACTTAACATCACATACACATATTACAGTTTCTGTGTAGTGTTTAGAAAGCAACAGATTTCAAGAAATCACATGACCTCACAGTATACAAACAAATTTAAGGTCAAGCAGAAAAATTTGAAACAAATGCTCATAACTTGAGAAAATATAACAGTGCATATAAACCTGCAATAATTGTTTTTCTTTCTTTTTGGTTACTTTGGGGTGGCAGAAACAAATTGCAAATGGGTCAAACAAACAAAGGACTTTGACCCAGGAGACTGCTGTTTGTGTCCCATGTGAAACCAATAGTTGATGTGTTTTTACTTACATAACATAGGTTACATAAGTTATGAATAACTTAACTAACATTCTTATTTTATTCAAAATCATGATATTTTCCTAAACCTAACAATGTAGTTTTGATGCCTAAATCTAACCAAACCTTTTCACAACATTAATCACACGTTTATTATGTTCCTCAGCAAGCTTTAATTTGAAAATCTACTAGGACGTTGCATATTTATTATTGCTAACTTGACCGCAGAGCCATGCGCATGCAAAACTGATGCTAGAGCTTCATCGTTGGAAGCCAGGGCACTGAGCAACCTTCCATTTTTGATGAGTTGGGAGCATGAAGGTGTTAGTTTCTGTTCACCTAATGAATACAAGTCCAAAATTGACTCTCTTTTAGCTCTTGTTTTGGTCTCCACAACCTCCTGAGGAAAATATCTGGCTCTTTGGGTACTAAATCCTCTGCTAACTTTATCTGTCTGTTGTTTGGTTCTGAGAATGAACCAAAATGGTGCAGCTGCAGCTTGAAAACCAACACCATGAATTGGAAGACACTAAAATGCTCCACAGAGTTGAAGGGAGCTGCAGAGTCAGAATGTGTGGCTTCATCACTATCAGTGACTAAGGCTTTAAAAAATTACAATACCAGTACCAATACTAGTACTCTTAAAATGATACTGATACCACTAGAGCACATCATTTGATACCTTTTTTTAAAGGTTCTCACAGGGACTGGGTGCAAACAAAACCACATAAATAGTCCTTTTTTTAAGATCTGGGTATTGTTTGAGTGGAGAAGTTTTGATGCTGCTTGGTACAGAATATTTCAACCCATACCTTAAAGGTATTGACTACTGATACCCAACCCTACCAGTGACCCATTCTACATACAAGTAATCATGCACCAGACAAAACACTGATTTCAGCCACTTTCATTTTTAAAATTACATTATTCAAAATAAAAAGCAAATTTGTCGCAGCAAATAATAATGTCCACAGCCCATGTCATTTTCCTGTGATGTGTAATCTTGTTAATCAGAATCTTGTGGGAGTGGACGTTAATGAAACCAGTGACATGTTTGACAACCACAAGGCGTTGAATTTTTTTTTAAATTAATGAAACAGCAGCTGGAGTCTTGGAGGTTTTGTTAGTGTGTATCAATAATAAAATATTATTGCATATTTTATCTTTTATGTTTGTGGGTTTTAACTTTCAATGCTGAGTTTACTCTGCCACTATAATCCTGTTTAGTAGAACCAACCATTCAGTATTTGTAGCACATTTATTACGATCAGTCAGATGTGTCTTTTTGATGTGTCTGGGTGAGCGTACAGCCTGTGAACGCCTCCAGGTTCCTTCCTCCAGGGCCAGCATGTTACTCCGGTAATCCAGGCCAGGAATTGATCCAGGCCTGGCAGCAGCAGTACTGCTGGCAGGTAGCCACAGTGGGTCTGCCTGACCTTTGGCCCCAGGTCACTGCTGCTGGTCTTACTCGACTGGCTTTAAAAAGAGATGAAAACTATCAATCACTCGCTGGATGGATGCACATCAGAGGGATTGCATAAATCAATACGTAGGAAAGGCAGGTTTTTTCTTTCCAAATAGTAAATCAGCTGTATTTTACTGGTTTTTCAGATTCTGTGCAGTCCAGCTGCTGCGTCAGAGACGCCAACTTGGTCAGTAAGGTCAGTGTGGTCAGACAACCTTATCATAAACAGCTGTGGTCTATGACTCTGTCATCCCGACCGTGATCCAAGAGAAAGGTGGGAACACTTTGATGGGAGGTTGTGGAGAATTAAGAGAAATCACGCCTCCTCTATGTGTGACATCATGCAATCTACAAGATATAATTGATATAAATATGATGCCTCACATAGAAAATAGCATCTTCTGAAGCAGGAGATGCTGCACAGTGAATAGTCAAACAGGCCTCTCATTAAATATGATGACTCATATGTGATCAGGGTCTCAGTTCAGTGTTTCAGATATATTTTTTAATGATTTATGTATGAAATGTTGGCCTGTTCTCATTCCCAATACAGCAGCTTGGTCAGTGCCCCTATCACTCAAACTATGATGCTGTAGGTACCCCTCTAGCATAATTTCCTGAGGCATCCCTCTAGCCTTATATGTGGTTGTGCCGTTAAAAGCAGTGTAGACACCAAGAAGGTCTGTGTCTGGAGGATGTGGGGTGGATGGATAGGTCACGCAAACACAAGACTTTCCCAGAGGAGACTGGGGGTCATGTTCTGTGTGAAACCAATAGTCAACGTTAACTTCTTTTTAACTTGCGTACTTTAAGTTGCATTATGCAAATTCCGTACATTAACGTCTAGGTGGTGAGGAAATGCTCAATTCTTAGATGTATCACAAAGCAGACATGGAAGATTCTGAATTGATCCATAAATGTTGAAAATCTACATGTCAATTAACATGATGTTAATTCGGCAAAAGAGGTGGAACTCGGCTGCAAAGGCAACGCAGGACCTGGCCAGGCTACAGCGAGCACACGCTAGCGTTAGCATTAGTTAACAGACGTACTTCATCCTCTCAACAGGCAGGAGTTGCAAGCATGTTCTGATTTAGTGTCTAAATAATTGTGTTTGGAAGACAAAGGTGAAGTGTATCATGAATACTTTTTACTATCACCCAGAGAAGCTAAGTTGTTAACAGAGCAGAGCAGCTGTAACAAATGAGAGCGACTGAGCAACATACACTGCAGCATGAAACAACTTAAACCAATTCTGTGATGAAGAAACACTCCGCCTCACCCTCATTTTGTTATTCTCATACAGACAGGAGACTGTAAGATGCTTTCAAATTAATTAATGTAGTTAACTTTTTGAAATAAAGAGGCTGCAGGCCATTTAATCACCATTTAGGTTTCATACTGTATTTCATTGACACTGGAGTAAGAGACTGAAAATTGTGCCCCCTTTTCTATTCATTCAGTCGAGAATAGATTATGAATTAAGTCAATCAAAAAGATTCCCGCCCCTAAATGTAACATGTGCAACATGTTTACTTCTAAATGAGGCTACTTCTTGAGTTTTGTGAGGATGGCTGATGGACGTGAGCAGCTGCAGGTAAATACAATCCAACTGGCACCCCCGGCTTAAAAAGTTTTAAATTCTGATGCATCGAGATGCATCAAGATGCATCGAGAATCGTTTTATCATCTTAGTGTAGCCCTCAGAATCAGAATCAAAATGTACCCAGAGATTCCCACCCTTATTAACTTCCGTACGTTATGTTACATTACATTACGTAAGGTCTTTCAGCCAGAAGACCATAGCTTGTGTCCCCTGCAAAACCAAAATTCAACACTAACTCTTAAAACTCACATGTTAACTTTAAATTACATTACCTTACATTACATAAGGATGTTATGCTGACTTAAGTAACTTGCATACTATTTATTTTAACCCAAACCTAGACTCAGAAATCCAACTCAAAGCACTTTGCTAAATGGAGGCCGAGGATAATCTCCCAGCTTTCGGTGCTAAAACTGGATGGAAACAATTAAGACAGTTTAAAAAAAACTCCAGTGCGGAACCAATCCCAAGGTTTGGTTTGAACTGGATTGGCCTCGGTCGGCAAGACGTCACTGCAGTCCACCTGGAGACGGGTTGAGCTCGCTTTGGCCCCAGTCAAGAGTAAGTCTATCTCAAGTGTGGCTCAGCACGGCTTGGCGTGATAAAAGTCAAATCAGTGCAGCACAGTTTGACTGTACTGTTTCTGGTGATGATGGAGCGATATTATGCTCACGTCACAATATTCACAAGTGACACACGCTCATTTTACATCTTTGCAGGTGCTCCAATTATTGTTACAGATAAGTGGAATTATATCAGTGACTCACAGGTAATACCTTTTAGTTTGGAGGGATGGGTGGGGTGGAGCTGCCTGTGACTAATAGAAGATTAGATTTTGGATAATCCAGGACAGATCATGCAAGAAGGTTAAATTACTTGACAAGGTGATTCTGAGTCTCAACAGCTTTCAGACTGACTTCATCACTGTAGAGAACATTTAAGCCCACATTTACTTTGTAACTGGTACATATGAGATGTCACTAACATACTTACTGGTATCTGTACAATGACAAATATATATTGTAAAAAGGGCTGCGCGATTTTTGCTAAAATGTGAATCGCTATTTTTTTTCTTGAGACTGAGATCATGATTCTCTCACACAATTCTTATTTTTTCATAAAAACATTTAGTGTACTCTTAAATGCTCAAAAATTTTTAAAAAAAAAACCATGTCTGAAACGCTTGAATGCTAGAGACGGGTTTCAACAGACGAATTAACATTGGCTAATATATCAAGTACAAGTGCTTAACTTAAACTTGAAAGTCTCTTGTATCAAAAAATACGTAGTATCTTTTCCTTTTCTCTTTATAGTACTTTATCAAAACTATTAAAACATTTTATGAATAAGTTGGTAATAATTTAAGTTTGGAGTTTTTGAAGTGGGGGCATTTGAGGTACTTACCCATAGCCAGTATATTACCTACAGTAGATGAAGGGCGACACACCCCAACTTTGGAGAAGCAACAGGAGTACTGGTGTATGAAGCCAAGAAATATACTGCTGTGGACAGGGTCAACAGCAAAACGTAATTTAGCCACCAAGATAAATCAACATCAATGTGCGCTATATTTAGAATAATTTAACTGTGTTACTTTTGTGTCGGACAGTTTTCCATAAGGAGTAAACCAAATATCGCTCTCTCCAAACCAACCAGACTCTTCTTGGTAAAACAGTAAACACACAGTTAGTGTGTTTCTGTTATTGTGTGACTTTGGTGAATGAAAACGAACCTTTTAAAACACCAGAGTCACACAGTAACCCAAAAAAAAACTAACCAACTGAGGCAGCAGTAGACAACTCCCGTGTTCTGCGTGGTAAAATGCCTATCTTTGCCAGTGGAGCTTGGTTGGTTTGGAGACATTGCCATTTGGCTTACATAACAGCAGTTTCCCTTCTGAAAAACATGTCTGACAGGAAGGTAAAGTGGTGAAAATATTCTAAATGTAACATATGCTTACATTAATATTGAGTTTTTTTAGGTGGATATCTTTTTTAAGTGGCTAAATTTCATATTGCTGCTCACCCTGTCCACAGAAGTACATTATTTAGCTTCCATGCTGGTACTCCTCTCTGCTTCTCCAAACTGAAGGTGTGCCCACGTCCATCTACTGTAGGTAATGAACTGACTATTGATAAGGACCTCATAAAACCCCACTTCAAATAATCTGAACTATCCCTTTCAGTTGCAATCAAATTGTACTTGAAGTATTTACTACTACTTCATAATTACAGGGCACAGTAATATTATTGCCAAGCAACAAGTGGTAAACATGATAACAGTTTGGATGTAATGAAATTAATTATATTATCATATATTTCAAACATCTATACCATCTAATTCTGTCATATGTACTGAGTAATTTAAGAAGTAATAATTTAATCTATCGTAGGTCTCTCCTAAATTAAAAGTTGTTAGTCCCTAATTCCCTGGACTAATTCCCAGTAAGAATTTCATTGTACCCTAAATAAACGAAAGTATTTCCACTAAAATTTGAGGGTTGTAATCTAAAAACAGCAATGAGCTTGACAAAAGGGTCTTGACTCAGGGTATTTTCCAGAGCTTTCAACCACTTCTCACGGTCTGCATCAGTGATGTAAGACCCTGGGTTGAGACTTTTTTTGTTTCTAAGGGAAATGCTCAACCCATGAGCTTCTTGTCTGATGATGAGTCTGACTCGTGAGTGAACTC
>JAJHUR010124223.1:11594-23266 GCA_027495735.1 Lutjanus campechanus | reverse complement strand
CCCCCTCGAAGCAGGCCTGTCTCGACCTCTTTTGGCTGGTGGAATTGGCGTGCCGGGAGGTGTGGAGGAGTTTTCGGAGGAGTTGTAGTCCTGCAGATTGAGGAGGATGACACGGAGTTTGCTGGGGACCGCTTCTTCTCCTGCCGAGCTTGGAGCGCGGATGACGGGCTCTCGGGCACGGTGATCGCGGGAGATGTTACGGCCCCATCGGGTGGTCTTTGTGGCTCCAGCGGACCTCCGTGTCGGTAATATTCATTGTCTCCCAAGAAGTCATCATCGGAGGGAGATAAGGACAATAAATCCATTATCTCGGTGAGTTTTATTTATAATTTATTCGTTTCAGTTTCGAGTTTTCGGTTTCTCTGTGTTGTGTCTCTGATTCGAAGTCGAATGCAGGAGCGAGAGCCTGAGGGGAAGGGTTAGAGACGCTTATGTAGGAGGCTGGAGGGCTGTGATTGGTGTGTTTTCCTGCTCCTGAAACTGCGCTTTAACAAGCTTCGATACATAAGGTTTTGTAACATATTCGCTGCCGGATTCTTACAGCCTTGCTTCAGACTAACAGTGGCAGGGGAAGATTCCCAGGAAACCCACCAGGTCTTTTGACATAGAGACATCCAGAGCTGCACATGAAGATGCATGTGCAAAAAGGGGGGATCCAACCTCTGCAGCAGTACCTTATACAAGTGCATGGAGAGAGTGTAAATTACAAGCTTCAACAGAAAGAAGAAAAACAAATGGCATAGATAAAGCTTTGTTTTACCAGTGGGAGCTGTAAGGGAGTGAAGACAAGGGAACCATTACAGTACCATGTAAGAGGATATTTGAATGCTTGATAAGATAGAACTGCAGCAGGGAGTCACAGTTGCTAAAGAGGGGACAATGGGGTTTGGGAGCGTGCTGTTTTGTCTTTTGGGTGTTGCTCCGGATTGGTTAAAAAAAAAAACAGCAGACAATGCATGGAAAAATGTGAAAAGTATTGTAAAACTTCTTGATTGTGTCTCTGCGTGTGTGGGAGTTGTTTGACGGGGTCAGCTTGTTTGCAGAGAGCAAAATAAGGGGAGTCCGGGGAAGGAGCAAGAATATGGAAAGAGCTTACACTGGTGTGTTGTAGCACAGTAAAATTCCTCCCACTTGCTTTTTGTTCTGTGACTGTAATTCTCTTTCTTGTGCAGGATGTTTTATTCTGACTACGCAGTTGTTAATGGCCTATGTGCTTCCTTCTTCGTCATGAGCATGCATTATTTAAAGCAGAAGGGAAGAGTATTAGCTAGCTGTGGAAAGAGGAAGAACAATAGCTAGTTACTCTGTTGGTGTGGTGCCATTCATCAGCTTTAGCAATTTTATCTCTTTGTTCTTTTCCTTTCATAATTTCCTCGTCGTACAAAGGGCACATCTAACTTGGCCAAAGCTCAAATGGATAATTTTCTGTTTTGTGGGTGTTATTGTGTGTTCATGTGTGCTGTTGGCTGGAGGTTGTGCTGACTGATTATGTCTCTACACCCCTCTCTTTTCGCTCTCGCTCACACACCCATGCTCACCCACATGCACCTGCCTTGGGTACCTATTTCAATGCACCATTCAATGGATGCATTATATTCATCATCGTACATTATTCAGATTTGAATCAGGGACTGTCATCTTGCTGACGATCCAGCTTCCAAATTTAATAGCTCGGACAAGAATAGCCTTGACAGCACATTGCTGTGATTCAGTGAATTTCTATGACACGCTGGCCACCAAATGTAACATCATGTTTCATTTTCTGGCTGCTTGTACTCTGTAGACGCTGGATAAATGTGATTACCCCTGTGACTTCTGCAGTGTTTTCTCTGTGGCTAGTTAATAGCTGTGTTGGCCTTAATCAGTCTGCCAGCTGTTTTCTGTGATTGTGTCTTCCTGTGTGTGTGCATGTGTCTGTGTAATTGCAGTCTCCTACAACGGAGATGACTCAGGGATGCTGTTTAGGTGTCTGAGGACTCCCGCAGCCACAATCATATTAATCCACAAGAAGCAATTGGTTATTTGCCTTTATAGGCTCGGACAGCCACCGTTAGAGTTCATGGTTTAGCGCAGGGAGGGTTTAGGTTACTACTGAGATGCAGACAGACTCTGCTGCTGTGTAATTTTAATTAATGAATTCAAATTTAGACTAGGGCTGTGCCATTAACCACACTACCACAGTACCACGGTTATTGTGATTAGGGTTGGGTATTGTTCAAACTTTTTGATATTGGTATTGGTACCAATACCTTGGCTTTGATACCTGTTCCCATGATACTTTTTTTCCCAATATTTTCATTTTAACAAAATGAAAATTAGATTACACATTATAGTACAATCACTCAGTTTTAAGCAGTGGTTCCCAAACTAAAGCAACAAAAGAATTAGCATGCTGCGTGCTTAATGTCTCACTGACGCTGATGAGATGTACTCATTATGTATTGAAATTTGGTATTGAATGACAGTCAATAGTATTGAAGCAATTCCATCAGTGCCATAAAACTATCAAAGTTTGATACCCAGCCCCACATGTGATGCCAATTGTGGGTTCATTACCATCATCACTGCAATTTTGATGGTCAATCTTATATTATTCTATTGCACAATAAAGATCAGAAAATGGATTTATTAACACATTTATAGATCAGTGCCGTCACACAAGTCAGGAACACAGCCTCTGATTGTTGAACAGAAGGCATCTTGGAATTTCCAGTGGACGGTTAACGACATGCTAACATCAGCAACTGTTTTCAAGATGGAAGTTACCACAGAAGCCATTTAGTGTTTACTATCACCATGGATTTATTTTGGAAAGTCTCTGAAAAGAAACTGCAGTTCAAGGCTGGATTACAAAGCTTCTGAAAGAGATATGATTGCGCCAGAACCGATGTTGTAGGCATAAAGGTGCTGCTAATGTTAGCCTTTCCTGCTCAGCTTACTTTAGGGCTAACTCACTTTTCCAGCAATTGGTAAATAACAGACAAGATTTTTCTTGGTCTTGAGAAGCTGCATTTTTTATTAACTCTAACCTACACACTCTAACCTATACTGTACATTTACTGCCACATTAACAACTTATAGCGTATCCTCTGCTCTGCTAGCAGCTCTGTCACTCTGTCTTCAGCTTTCTCCCCCTCATTTGCATGCCGCACTCACGCATTGCCTTGTTCCTCAAAGAAGCCATGCTTATAATAGTATCCCTCAAAAAAGTCCAGTAAAACATAAAACGTAATTATTATTATTATTTAGACAGTCCCAGTAGACCAAACATTCTGCAGGAATATGTTGCTTTTCCACCACAGTCGGAAGAGTCACAATCCTAATTTAGATGTGGAAAAGGGTCAACAAAGTTCTTGATGTTTTATCCCTTATATTTTTTCCCAAAACATGCATGAAACAGTTTTTGCCCCGAGCTTCAGTGCAACACAAGATTGTTCTGTGCTGATAATTTAAGTCTCCTTTTCATGATTTGATACAGAACTAATCCAGTTTTCAGGTAACGTGTGTGTGTAAGATGGAGTCGTTTCACAGAGAGCCATAGGTTAAAAGTGTCAATTTGTCACGCTACAGCTGATACGGTGCAGTATCGCACATGCTAAATTAAGGCACTTTCCAATCCTCAGTTGCAAAGTTTTGTGCAAAATAAGCACACACTCGCACACTCATACACTCGCTCATGCATGCACACATTCTCTAACAGGAACATGCTGTTCTTTCGGCCATATTATGTTTATTCCCATGAGAACACACAGAAAACAGATGACATTCCAGCAATGAAAGATGATCTCTCTCTCTCTAATGACAAACGTATTGTTTAGCAAATGGAATACATAGTAGGATGCTAAAATGTCACAGTGAAAATAAATACATAGATTGGATAAGCATCTGTAAAAAACAAAAAAACAAAAAAAACAATTAAACATTAAATTGGGGAGTGGGAGATTTTGAGATCAGGAATCTCATTTTTCTCTCAACAAATGATAATTGAATATTAATACATTATCTGATAATATATTGTAGAAATCTCATCATTTGCATGCCTAGAAAATACCCTGTATTTCTTACTGTATTAAACTTATTCAGCAATGGGACGCATAGGGGTTGATTCATGCATGCAAGCTCTGACACATGTCTTTTCAAAGAAAAGTTAAAAACAAAAATAAATACTGTAGGTTACAGCCCTCACAGGACAAGTGTTGGCTTCCAAAACAGTAGTCACATGGGCCATAAACTATATTAAGCAAAAGACCCAAGGGCGGTTTGTGGAACAGGGCCAAAGTGCAGAGTGAACCAAGTGTGGAAGTGTGGGAGGACTCAGAAGACTTCAAATCATAAGGTGAAAGCCAAAGGTGAAGTTCAGGGGATATAATCACAGAGAAGGCAAATATTGCAGGCGATGGGCTGGTCAGATGCTAAACTCATGAGATTAGACTGAAAACCTGCTCCTATCATCACTAGACTTTTATGTAGCTGAAAAATACCAAGGTTGAATATCTTTTAAATATTTAAAAACAAAACAAAACAAACATAAAAGGATACATGAGTATTTCATTTTGCTTGTGGAGCATTTGAAATATTCATGTGTGTGGTGTGTACAAATCAAGAACATTTCAAATAGCGGTTGAGCATAAATATTTGAATCTTACATTTGAATGTCACTTTTAACTAGGACTGACATGCATCAGCCAGTAGCGATGGCAAGCTTGTTGGTTAGGTCAGTATGGAGTCAGTCCCTCGTGGGAAATTGTGCTTTACGTACCAAGAAAAGGGCTTGGAATTTTTAGTTGCTGCAGTGGCGAGGGAAGTAAATTTTTAACCAGTCAAGAAATGTTCAAAATAGTCAGTCAGTAGCACTCTACAGCTTTTGCCAGCATTTTCCCCATACTTTTTATTGTTAATTACAAACCCTGAAAAATTAGGGATGCCCCAATCACTTTTTTTTGCCGCCGATCAGCCATATTGCCCGATACATTTTTTTTTGTTTTGTTTTGTTATAGCAGCTAGTACAGCAGTATTGAAGGTCAGTTTGATAAACTGGGATGGTAATACTGAATTTTACCACTGGGTGTCACAGGTGACTCAGCTGTTCCCATAATAAGAGCCAATGAATGAGAGTGGAGCTGCAAGTCAGTAAGTCTTCCACAACACATTCCTGCAAATGTTTCACAATAAAAGCCTTTTTTGCGTTGGGTGAAGTGCTCCTCCGATTTGGATCTCTGGTGAAAGCACTGATCCCGACCTCCTCATATTTTTACGATATATGGGCTGATAACGATCGGCGGCTGATTGATCTGGGCATCCCTACTGAAAATGAGTATAAAATGAGGTACTAACTGGTTTCTTTTGGGTCAAGGCTCCTAGTATTTGGGGAGACAACCAGACACACACAATGAGAGCATTTACGACAGTACAACCATAAGGAAGGCGTGAACAAAAAGAAAAAAAAAAGAAAAACAGAGTTGGATAGTGGTTGCCAGAACACATCGCCTTTTATAGAACAATTTCCTACAACTTCTCTTGTCTATGCGATCTAGAAGCCTTATACAGTTCCTCCTAAGTGAATCGGGTTTCTGACACAGAATAATAACAACACTGACAGAGAAAGTAAATAGTAAGCCCCCACATTTTAAAAAATAATCAGTAACAAGGTTCCATCACCACGCAGAAGCTGCAGTCAGACACATTAGCTGAGTTATGAGACTGATACTCGGATCAAATGAAGCTGAATCAACACACTCTAAAATGAGAATATTGGAGTATCCATAATAAGCCCATGGTACTCTCATCATGGCTACCAGTTTTAGCTCAAGTTTACATTATACAACTTGAGCTGTTATAGCAGTAAGTGGTCATTACGATTATAAAAAGACAATCTGAACCACCAACCTTTATGTGTAGATATAGATACTGTAAGTGTGTGTCTGTGTATGTGTACTTACGTGTCTACAAAACCAATCTATACTATAGATTGACACTCTAGTATTGCATGGGTCGGGGGCTGGAGATGGATGTCTTGTATCTCCAAGCATTGCAATGGAACAAGCTGGCCATTGACTAAATGAAGCATTATATTGTCCTGTCCTCTCGACCAGTCTCTCCTGGCTTTTCAGCTGATCAGTCACATCAGTCAGGCAGTCCATCAGCAAGGGGCGGCTCCTCCAAAGCAGCAGCTGAACCATTGGTCTCTCCTCTGTCACCCCCTGAATCTCTCTCGTCCTTGTCCTCATCCCGGCTGAGCGGGTCTGGTTTGGGTGTGCGATTCAGGGTGTCAAAAGTATGACTTTTGGACTCAGGGCTGAGCAGAGAAAGCTGAGGCAATAGCGGCCCCTCCCGAAGCTTCGCAGCTAGCTCCTTGGCGCTGCACGTCGGGGTGTTGGTCTCATAGACATCATGGAAGTTGTTGTAATCTACCTCATAGAAGCCCTTCTCCAGGGACAGAACCGGCGTGAAGCGGTAGCCCCAAAGCACCTCTGTGTCCAGGTAGGAACTCCGTGCCTGACATGTCATCCCTGTCACAGGTACAGATAGGTGCAGGTGTCCACATGCACACAAAATCAGCACACAGGTATGAAAAGGAGCAAGCACACACACAATCAAAACAGCAACAAACACACACACAAATGGAAAGAGGTGTAAAGGAGAAAGAGAGACAGCATCAGTGAATTATTCATGGTTATCCAGACACACAGAAAGGGCCAAGACCCACACCTGTGTTTATGAAAGCAATAGTGTGGGAAACAACACTTATCTAAATAGAAAGTTTTAGTATTTTTATAAACTATGATCTGTTTTGCTGATAAAATACATGCTGTATCTGAGGTGTCTTTTTTGCCAACAAGCAAGTCATAAAAAACAAAAAGCAAAACAAAAACGGAACATTTGGCAGTTCAGTCTTGCAACTGCTGTGTCAGATATGGATTTTCTATCCTGTCTATTTTCGGAGAAGTGTTTGTTTGTAGGTGCCACACAGGTGTGAGTCTGAAATATAGCAGCAAAATCACAGGTGCAACTAATAACATGATGGCTGTTCCATTAAGAGTCCCTGTGAGCCGTTTTTAGTGAGGCAGCAGGCACAACACACAGACCCTGAAACTGATTCATCTAAACAGAACAGAGTCCTTATTACTGTTATTACATCTGTTTTTCCTGCAGTAAAAAAAAAAGGTGTAGCAGAGAAAGCGGAGCTGCAGACACAAAACAATATTTTCACCTCCTGTGAAACAAAGACAAATAAGAAATAAATAAACAAGAATTACAAAAATACAATTAATCTTAACTGAGATATCCCATTGTTACTGTAAAGTATGAATCTTAGGTTTAGTGGTAACAAGAGATGCTCATTGGCTGTCAGCAACCTAGCAACTATCTTCTCTCTTGTGGATTCAACATTAGCATAAATATCATGTAAAATAAGTGTTTATAGAAATTTGTGCTTTCCTTTAAAGCTGAGGTAGGCAGTTTATTTCTGGTGCCACTGGGCAAAATTTCCATAATAACTTTTAAGCATTATATAATTCAAGTGTTCTGAGAGAAAACTAGACTTCTGGCTTTGTTTCTAGGCTTTAGACAATCTAGCCTGTGACTTGAGACTTGGCACTCTCCCAGTATGATTGATAAGATAGTTGATTGTTGAGTCTCCCAATTCATAAGTATTTCACGACCTGGGAATGAGACAATCAACCATTTTTTGAGCCACTATTTTAAGGTGTTTGTAAATTGACGACCTGACTCAACAATTTACTCTTTCTCCAGAATCAGCTATGCCACCTTAAGTCATGCTTGCTTGGACTGTGAAGAAAGATCAAGAAAGGTGTTGAAGAAGACGGAGACTATGCCACATGTGAGACATGAAGCTAGCATGTAAGTAGTCCTACACTTAGAAACTTGTCAAACATCCCTTCTTAAGATGACACATGGCTATTAATTTACATTTCTCACTTATTTCTGCTTTCACAAGACTGTTGTCAGTTCACTCAGGTGTATCGTGTTTGGCTAATTAGACTCTCAAATTAGCCACAAGCTAACCACAGCTACAACTTTTTACAGCCACATTTCAAGCCTATTAGGCCTTACACCCTCTGCTCAGTTGATTGTTTGAAATGCTCTTGTCCAACCACACTCTCGTTGGCTGGACAGTTGCTGGTGTTACTTCCATTATTGTTGTAGGGACAGACGTAAGCGGACCTGATGTATTGTATTTTTGAGTGAGTGTCTAAGCTATTTTCTGAACATTTACCGGCTCCAAACTAAATGACACCATGTCAGTGTACCAGCACAAATTACTACATAGGCCTCCAGCCTCAGAGGACAGAAGAGCTGAGAGGATAAAGTTTATTTTTGATGACAATGTGTGTGTGTGGAGTTTACTTCACTGGACTGCTTCTTTGATGAGGGCTGGTAACAGTTCAAGCTCAATGACTGACAGATACCAGCTGACCGTGACCTGACTTCAAACACGAAAGCTGTAAGTTTTGTCATGTTTTATGTCGTTTTAGTGTTAATTTTGCAGGCTATCCTGTTGAATTTAGTGTTAGCATGTTGTTGCTAATGTGGCTAGTCCCACAGGCTGGGGTTGGAACTCTAGCTGTGTTAGTACTTAGCTTTGTAAGCTGGTGTGACCTTTGTCGCTTGTGTGTTTGTTGGTTTGTGTGTTGCTGCTGTATGCAGGGTTCAAAATTAGAGGTTGCCAGTCGCCAGTGGCGACCTACTTTGATCCTTTGGCCAGTAAAGTCCGTCCACTAACTGGCCACTCTGGCGAGTGGAAGAAAAGGCCCAACTACTGTTGTTGTTGTTACTGTTTTTTTTGTTTTTTTTCTCCCCCCGCCTATGTTTGTGACGCTTCGGTTGTGTCACGCAGATCTTTAAGCCCACAGCATGCTGTAGAGCAATCATTTGTGAGCTTGTAGATCTGCGATCCGCCATTTTCTGTGCCACGGCCCCCTCCCCCATCCAGGGAAACAGAGGCACGTTTTGTGCTGGCGCCGGCGGTGACAAGAGGCTAAGGAGGGAATTTTTAAATGGTTTGGAAATGTGGAGGCACATTCCGGGCGTGTGTCCCCCTTCTAAAATTAAAAAAAATAAATCAACAAGCCACCAACTGTGACGACGTAGGGACGACCACCGACACCGAGACTGCCACTGATATCGCCGCTGCCGGTAACGTTAATGTCGCCGGTAATGTGACTTGTGCTCGGAGGTTCAATGAGCGATGGTACATAGACGATGCATAATTTTTGGCCAGTAAAAAATCCTTCTGGCCAGTAGATTTTAAAAGCTCACTGGCCAAGTGGCCAGTAAGCCAAAAAGTTAAGTTTGAACCCTGGCTGTATGTAACACTAAATTTACTTGGTAGACATGTCCTGAAGGTAATGATAAAACTAATGTATGTAAAATAAATGGCTGAACTGCAGGACTTCATTTGCTTGCCAATGCTGTGTAACTTTGATTAGCACCCACTTCGGCTACCAGGTGCAGTACACTACAGAGATAACATGCAGTTTTTTCCCTATTGACCGGTTGACTAGTTGAAGAGTAGCAAGAATTTCAGTTGATTCAGTCGAATTTCAGTCAGTTTACTTTGGTTTACCCCAGCCCTAAAGCATACAGAAGGTGAGTGTCTGACACTCAGAGACAGATTTTGGGTGGCGTGTCACTCTAAACTGGAAACATCCGACCCACCGTATATGCCTCGCTCACCCAGCTGTTGAGTTACATAATGTTCTGTCGCGCTGTAAATGCATAACATCGCTAATGACATCAAGCATTTGCTCTAAAATAGATGTAGATGCCAAATTGATACGGTGTCTAATGTCACGGTGAGAGGAGGGGCTTTTGCACCTTTTCTTCAGCTTTCCCTGCGGATACGAGTGGCCTAGTTTCCACATTTAACTTGTGAAATGTTTGTTATTTCTGTGACAAGATCATCAAAGACAATATAGCGTCTTTCAGTCCCAATGAGAAGGATTTTCTATAGTGCCGGTTAAGGGTGTTGGCATATTGTTTGATGTGTTGGTTTTAAATTCTTAGTTTAGCAAATACTTTGGAGTCAAAATCCATTTAGTTGTGTTGTGAGGATCTATTAGTATCTTGTCTTATTAGCATTTTAAAGACGCTGCACCCAGTTTTGTCATTTTCCTTCTGGTTTGTCAGAATCCGAGTGTCCAGTTTTCTTTGGCTCAATACTTCTAGATGTCATGTGAGCAGGGAGACTCTTTACTGACACTGCTACAGTATTTTGCTGATGCATTTGTTTAGTGTTGATTGTTGTCAGTATGTGAAAATACATTTTGATAGCAGTTATTTCTCCCAGGGATTAGATCAAAATGAACAGCCTGTTCAAGCGACTGAATCAGTTCACAAATATGAACAAATAAGTACCACCCCCCATCTGCCACACACACACACACACACACACACAGACACACAAACACCCACGCACAGGCAGTTTTCGGAATACAACAGACTCTGTAGTTGAAAACACACTTTCCATTCTGCACTATCAACAGCAGCAAATATTGTATAATTTGTCCTGTTTTTGCTGCTTTCTTCTGATATAATCTTGGCTCCAGAACACCGAATTGGCTTTTTTCTAGCATCTGAAGTACATATCAAAAATACCAGTTTTTTTGTTTTTTAAATTTGGCTTAAAAAGTCTGCTGCAGGGGGTTGTGCGTAGGAGACACTTGTGCTGTGATGTGCTCATGTGCTTGACAGTTGAAAGTTGAACAGCAGCCATTGTAATAAAACAGGTTACACAGTTCACGTTATAAAACTGTATAGTACTGAGGTTTAATTTGCTGAAAACAAAACTTGACACTTGGGTTTTGAATATACACATCTTCACACCCGCAGAAAAACACAACATGCTGCCATGCCAACAAAGAGCACCTCCCACATTTTGTCCTGTCTCAGTGAGCCCTCACCACTGATACTCGGTCTGGATGTATTACAGCCTCTTTTTGCTCCATGTGCTTACAAGATCCATGTGTCACAAACACAAATTTGTTTGATTATTCTAATTATTTGTTATTTGAGAGACAGTACTGATTAGTTTGAAGGCATTTATCAGTCATATTTTACTATTGTTGTAAAAAAAGTTTGAAATCTTTTTTTAAATTGAAATATGTCTGAAAATACACATTAACATGAATCCAACAATCATTTGCAAAGATAAATCAAACTATTTGTATAAAACATTTCCACAACATCGACATAAGGCTCCCCTTGAATACTCGTGCAATCATGTGAGTTAGCTAACCTACAGTACTAAATCAGTGTATCCATAACTGTGAACTAGTTAGCTACATATTATTGAAACATATTGGCCAATTAGCAGTATTATTATCCCATTTATGCAGACACTCTTGTGAGTCACAATGTATCATTTTATAACTTAAGAAGCAAGAGACTCTGACACACAGTCCATGTCAGGAACCACAGGTGAAAGTGCAGGGGGTGAAGCTAACGCAGCTAACACTATCCATGTCACAACTGCTGCTAACTTAGCAGCAACAAATAAGTGCAAATGAGAGACAGATGATTGCAAATGTTGGTGAAATATGCTCTAAATGCAAACATTCAATCAATGTCTTCAAATGGTCTGTGAAAAAACTTTTACATTTAACCCTACTCTGATAGTTTTTTCACCATTTTGACCATGGTCGTTTTTTTTT
>JAJHUR010124223.1:0-10649 GCA_027495735.1 Lutjanus campechanus | reverse complement strand
ACAGTTGAAAGTTGAACAGCAGCCATTGTAATAAAACAGGTTACACAGTTCACGTTATAAAACTGTATAGTACTGAGGTTTAATTTTCTGAAAACAAAACTTGACACTTGGGTTTTGAATATACACATCTTCACACCCGCAGAAAAACACAACATGCTGCCATGCCAACAAAGAGCACCTCCCACATTTTGTCCTGTCTCAGTGAGCCCTCACCACTGATACTCGGTCTGGATGTATTACAGCCTCTTTTTGCTCCATGTGCTTACAAGATCCATGTGTCACAAACACAAATTTGTTTGATTATTCTAATTATTTGTTATTTGAGAGACAGTACTGATTAGTTTGAAGGCATTTCTCAGTCATATTTCACTATTGTTGTAAAAAATTTTGAAATCTTTTTTTAAATTAAAATATGTCTGAAAATACATATTAACATGAATCCAACAATCATTTGCAAAGATAAATCAAACTATTTGTATAAAACATTTCCACAACATCGACATAAGGCTCCCCTTAAATACTCGTGCAATCATGTGAGTTAGCTAACCTACAGTACTAAATCAGTGTATCCATAAATGTGAACTAGTTAGCTACATATTATTGAAACATATTGGCCAATTAGCAGTATTATTATCCCATTTATGCAGACACTCTTGTGAGTCACAATGTATCATTTTATAACTTAAGAAGCAAGAGACTCTGACACACAGTCCATGTCAGGAACCACAGGTGAAAGTGCAGGGGGTGAAGCTAACGCAGCTAACACTATCCATGTCACAACTGCTGCTAACTTAGCAGCAACAAATAAGTGCAAATGAGAGACAGATGATTGCAAATGTTGGTGAAATATGCTCTAAATGCAAACATTCAATCAATGTCTTCAAATGGTCTGTGAAAAAACTTTTACATTTAACCCTACTCTGATAGTTTTTTCACCATTTTGACCATGGTCGTTTTTTTTTAAAGGTCTTTTCATGGAACAGTGGCCACTTCTTTTATTTTCATTATTTAAACTTTGGAAATACGACTCAACTCAAAGCTCCACCACCAAGTCCAAGTTTCATTATAATGGCTGACTTCTATTATCATGTTCAACTGTGGTTCTCCACCAGACCAGCAGTGACAAAGCAACAAACAATAAGCAAACAAGGGTGTCTTGAAAGGGATGATGTGAATTTGGAAGCCTCTTGCACTACAAAAGCTGTGGCTGGGGATTTTCCACAGCATGTAAACGCACACGCAGCTTAACATCACTGAAGCAAACGGAGCAGCCACAACACTTTTCAACTCAAATGTCGTAAACAGGATAAAAGCAGTGGCGTGGTCTTTGGACATAAATGATGCATGAATGAAGAAAAGGAAACAATGAAGTTGCTGTAACAGACAGACCTTTCTCACAACAGACATTTTGACTTGTCAAACACATGTATTTAACGACTTGAATAACGGCTGCTTTCCATTTAGGTGTGTCAGTTTCAGGGTCGTTGTGCATGCTGGATTACTGGAACACTTAAATGGAAAAGGGCCAGCACTTATGTTATTAGTTACACCTTTGTTTTACTCATGCTGATACGTCACAATGTCACTGCAGGTGTAACTGCTGCAATCACATGCTGCTGCTTCTCATGTAGCACTTCATAAAGGCTTATGACCTCCACCCCAGTTTCCATAGTCTGACTCTAAGTGCCCCTGAGAGAAGCCTATACATCAAATATCTCTGTACATATTTTGAATGTCTGTCATTTTAATTAATTAGTCAGCCAGAACAGAGTTTCTCCTCCTATGAAAAATGTTTTAGACAATTTTATAGTAGAAGACGTCCAACCTGTAACTTGTTATATTCCATTTGTATAACATTAGAGATGTGGTTAATGTGTAAATGATTAATAAGAAAGTAATTTGAGAGTTCATAACAGGACCGCAATGAAATAGAAAATCTAACAATGTTCTGTAGCATGACAAGGTCTTGTTCATGTGTTTTCTGTTTTTGACGTATGCCCTTATCTTTTGTGTTGATGTTGAGGTTTCCCATCAGGGCTTTCTGCTGACTAAGCTAAGAACTGACATGTACAGTGGCAACTCAAACTTGATTCATTGAAGTACCTGAAACCAAGATGCTGAGAACTTCTCTGACGACAAATGAAATCTGGTTGGGAACAACCCTCCTACCCCAACTACATGGACGGTCTGGGAGGACAGAGGGCACACAGTGACACTACTACTTCTAGACATCTAGACTGAACAAAACTTGTACACTTTGTGGGCTTAATTTGTAAATGACGAAATCTTACACAGACATGCAAACAGCAGCTATCAAATAGAAAAAAAAACACTGCAGCTGTAACACTCATTGCCTGTCATTTTAGGTAGTTCTTATCACCCTGATGTATACTCAGGTGCTCATTTTCTGTTTTAATTAGTTATTTAATACTAAAAATAACGCGTTTCACGTCATTATTTACAGCTGTGCCCTGCTCGCATTTGAAAATCAAAAGTGCAGATCCAACCCTGATAACTACTGCACAGACTCTGGCTCCAAATGACATCTCCAGTGCTCAGACCTGGGATATTTAGCTTCATTTTTGTACGCTGTGAGGAAGAGAAGACATGTAGTCATTAGTTATGTTGATGTCCCCAACACTATTCGTGTATATATTTCCATATTAATCTTTTTATTTGAAAAGACTGTTTGCTCTATGTGAATACTGTTAACCAAACTCTCTGTCTGGCCCAGATAGACTACAGCAGTACTTTTTTTTAAAGGACAAACCAGTACTAGTAATTATTTCTTACTTCTCCTCCCTGCTACACATGTCCAGATTTTCCCGGTAAGTATAAAACAAAACAAACAACTACAGACATGGTTGTTTTCATAGAAACAACACTGATGCAAGATACTTTATGGCTTCTGAGAAATGTCATAAAGCAGTCCTTATTTCATAAATAAATTATTTACGGTAAAGGAAACAAAGCAGCCTTCATCCTGCTATCTTCAGAGACACTTCAATAATTAAAACAAGGTTTGTTGTCGGCAACACTGACACACATGACTGGGCCTTTGGCACAGCAGAGAAAGTACCAGGAACATTACAACAAATTGCAATAATTACATTTTGTTTGAAGAAAAAAAAAAAAGTTAGCTAATTTAATAGGACAAAATATACAGGCGGAGTACATCTTGAGTCTAGGGACCCCTCAGCTTTGTTGACAGCAGTGATGACAAAGAACGTAGTTTTAGTTGCTGCTTAAGCACCTGCAGATGATCAACAAATTTTCCATCCTATAAATGTCTTACTACTTTAGAAATGTTTCAAAATAAATATGGCTGTCCATTATTTGAAATTCTTGTATTGCACTTGATTTTTACAAATGATGCTTTAATAGTAAGACTTTGAACTGAAGGTGGAAATGATGAGGGGCAAATTTGGGCAAATAATTTTTTGCTTTTCATGAAAGCTACAATAACTTTGTGCACATTGTCACCCTGCAACAGCAAGATAAGTGAGATAAAATTCCAACTGCAGCAAATATGATGATATTGGGACAAACTGCATGGAAGTCTGTCATTGATATATTTTGTATATAGATATGAGCCTTAATTGAATACTTTCATAGTGTTGTGACATGATCTAATTGTTCTAAATTCCTTAACTTTGGGAGTGTAATTGAGTGTATTACATGGTGCTTCTATTTTACATTTTTTCTTTAATGCAATAAAGCTTTGTCATCAAGTGGGAAGGCAGAATGTTGTTTGGTAAGTCATGGTCTTGTTTAACTCCATATCCTGACTGCTGTGGGAGTGCCTGAGAAACAAATGTTAGTGATTTCCAGAGGCTGACTCACAATCATGCTTAAAACCACAGGCTGGTTGTCAGTGGAGAAAAGAAGTGATGGCCGACCATTAGAGAGAAAATGAAGCCATTTCACCACCCACTTATCTGTCACTTACACACTCTGTGACAGCAATTTGTTATGTGGTTTATATTTTGTTTAATAGTGAGTTTTTACTCTACGGTATATCAAGCATGCACACTTCATGGACATCATCACATGCTGGTTTTAATCTTTCTCAATTTGATTGAGTTTATGAGATCATTACTTGCTAGCTATGGGCCATAAATGTTTCCTCTACAGTAAATTCTGTTTGTATTGTATCTCTCCCCTGGCATTACTCTGGGAAATTTGTAGAATATTAATATCCTGTTAGATCAGAAAAAAGAGTATTTTTGCATACCACAGCATTGGCCATCCATTCATTGATCATAACTACACTGACAGCAGATTCATCATTTTTAAAATAGCAAGTTGGGGTGCTTATTCAGCTATAAATTTGGAAGTTGGTGACCTTGTGTCTCAATTAAAAGACATTATGTGCTTTTTCAGAGGTGGCAAAACTACACATATTCTTTACTGAAATAGAAGTACAGACACTTGTGCAAAAGACAACAGGTAAAAGTAGAAGTACTGATTCAACTGAAATGTACTTAACGAATTAGTTGTTTTCATCTTGTTTTGTGTTGCATGTGATATGCACTGACGGATACACCAAAGAATTGTGTTTTCAATGTGTTATTGTCCCATTCATTTAGGTTGAAAAGGATCTTGATGTTGGGAAGGCGGTGTGCAATGATGCAAAATAAAATAAAATCAATAATTCCCCTCAAATGCATTAAAACCTAAGTAACAAGCCTTTTTTTAAATTGTAAGGAAGCAGAAAATACAGATATTTGTGTTCAAGAAGTGTGCAAGTGTTAAATGCAGAAATGACACCTGCAGTCCAAATAACAAGTTGAAGAAATAGACTGTGTATTAAATGGGTAGAAATCCTTTTTAATATGCAGTCAGTGGTTGAAGTGAGTTGTTTGCCCCCTTGCCTGCAGACTCAGGGAAACTCAGGGCGAAAGATGAGCACATTGTAAACAGGATTGAGGTTACTTTAATAATATATTCAGATACAGTTACTAATTACCTGCTAAAAAAAAGTAGTCAATAATGTAAACAAAATATCGCAATATTACAGTAATGTAACTTGATTACTTTGTGTTACTTTTGGATTAATATAAAAGAAGGTGAAATTGTTTAGCCTAATGCAGTATTTTTAGGGCTGTAACTAACTTATAACAAATAATTTTCATCATTGATTAATTGGTATGTTCTTTTCTCAATTAATCGATTACTTGTTTGATCCATGAAATGTCAGAGAATGGTGATGACGCCTTCAAATATCTTGTTTTGTCCTCAATTCGAAGATATTCAGTTTACTGCGAGAAAGGAGGAAAGAAACCAGAAAATATCCACATTTTAGAAGCTGAAATCAGCAAATTTGTATTTATTTTCGTATTAAAAAATGACTCTAAACGATTAATCGATCAATAACGCTGTCACAGTCAGATCCGAGCAAACTTTGAATAAGTTGATGCCTGTTTCACTGCCTGTCAGACTCTATTAACTAATTGCTTAATATAGCCATTATAAACATCTGCACCTTCTAGAAGATTATCAGTGATTTCCTACAACTCATAAAAAGGCACATACTCATACGTCAAACATTCAGCATTAATTCAAACTCTAATTAACATGAAACTGGCAAACAAAAACAGTTATTCAGGCCCAGAGCAGACATTTTAAAGGGGGACACTGCAACTGTAGCGTTGTCAGAGAAGCGAGTATTTCACTTTACCATATTTCCTTGATCTCTGATGATATACAAGTAAAAAGTTGTCAGAAAAATAAATCCTCAAATAAAGCACACTAAACTTAAGTGCAGTACCAAAATATTTGTACTTTATTACTTCTGACTTCTAACTTTTTGCAAATAGTTTGGGTCCTGTCTCTTTTGTTGGTAACATCCTGTCTTCACTATGTGTGTTAAGTGCAGGACTGCTATATGATATTTAGTTAAAGTTGATGATAAAATTTGAACACAAATGTTATGATGCCAAAAACTATGAAAAAAAGGTAATAAATTATTGTAACTTGAGCTAGCCTTTAATTTCCCAACCTGTTTACCGAGTCTCATTGAGGTTAACATGGTAAGGAAGGTACAGTAAGGGCAGGGCTGCTGGACGGTCAGATTCGTCCATTGCCTGGCGGTCAAGGACGGTGACGACATAACCTCCGCATGATGCCACAGACTTTTGCGGTGAAGCGAGAGGTGATTTAATGCCTGAGTCAAATATCCGGCAGCGAGAGCAGGAAGCATGATGACTTACTGGTGCTTTGGAGGGGAAAAAATTAAAATAAATTAAAAAAAAATCAAAAATGAAATAGAGCAGAAATGTTCAGATGCATGCAGAGCCATGCCTGATCACATTAGGGAGCTCGGTGGTTTGTACGAGTTTTTTAAAAAGACAGTTGTGTGCACGAGACTAAATACTCCTAATCAACCACTGTCTCTCATTTACTGATGCAAAGTACGATGATAACCAATAAAGTAAATTAGTAACATGTATAATGCATTGTATTAAAAATGAGTGGATTATAATTAGTCTGTCAACAAAGGCCAGTAAACAATGCAGCTTAGGCATACAAACAATGCTTGATTTAGCCAATACCCCACAGAAAACAGCAAATTAACAGCAAGCTGTCGGCCATCATGCTGTGACGGTTTCTGTCTTCATCACTTCATAATTATAAATGACAGGAGGACTGATGTTCCAAACAAAGTTTGTCTCAAAAATGACAAAACACTATCACTGAATATCATAAACTGAGTGTTTTTTTTTTTGAAAACCCCTTGTACGACACATGGACATCACAATGTGCTGTTATCTCATTTTCCTTGTTGAGTCGAAGATGCGTCATTTGAAAACAGTCTCACGCTGGGAAATAGCTTCGAGCTTTGTGGAACTTTACAGAGACACCTGGTCGCGTCTGCCTCATGTATGTAACCAGCCTGGAGCACTTTGCAGGACAGTTTGGCCTTTACCCAAAACACAACCAGCAGTGTGGGTAGCTACACTTCATTCATTTTGAAATAAACAATATCAAAGACATAACCTTGAAGTAGCAACAGTGGAAATGCAGGCTGCAGACAGAACAGAAAACATCTGCGAGACGGCTGAAGCGCAATCAGCATTCGGTCGAATACGTGTGCACCTGCCACATGTTTTGGATATTTGGCGTTATAGCAATGTTGAAGCAATGCCCTTTTATAAATTACAGGAAAAATCATGCAGAGGACATTAAACTGATGTTGCAAAAATACCATAAAATACCCATTATGTTGTAACGTTTCAACAACGTAGCAGCAACATAACTAATGTTAATGTTGTGACTGAAATGTTGCAGTAACGTTGTTACATCGCAAATGATTTGTCACAGTTGCAAGGTTGCAGTGACATATTGAGTTTGTCTGTTTATTCAACATGTTTCACATTACATTCTTTGGACCCATGCGTGGTGCTCTATCTTTTGCGGCTGAGGGATGGCAGCACTGCCTTTATTTAGTAATGTTAGTGGTCTGTGTGAGGGATCTCTCCTGTGAGGTCATTCCCAAAAAGAGTGACTCACATAAATGGACTCAAACAGACGATGTTGAAACATTCCAAAAGTAATCCAAAGTATTTAGTAAGTAATCTAATACAATTAGTTACAAACTACATTTCAGGGCATGTATTCAGTCATCTATAGTGGAATGTGTTTTAAAAGTAACCCTCCCAACACCGTAAACACTTGGAGATGTGTTGAAATGATTTGTTGATCGCAGTTGATTAATGCACCTTTCCTCAAAAAAGCATTTGTCAGCTGATGTGAAATCATTTAAATAATAAAATTTCCATTAAAACCAGTAATAACTTTGAACTCAAATGCATTAATTTTTGTCTCGTGAGTCGATTATCTTTCCATCCATTAAAATATTATCTTTTGCAATCTGCAGCACTTACAGGTACTCACTCCTGCCCCTCCTCTCTTTCAAGCAATGTGTTTCTCCATCTGTCTTTCCATCCATTTATCCATATTCCCATCCCTCCCAATCTGCGCACTTCCCGCATCCTACATTTCATCAATCTCTGTCTCTCTGTCCATCTACCCATCATCCATATGTCCTCCCATTCCACCTGTCTCCCTCTCTTTAGCCCTCCCCTTGATCACCCCCTCCCCCCCCTCATACCTGTGGCCTCCACCATGCCCTCGAGGATAACCACGATCTCAAACTCCTCCTTCTCCATTTGAGCCAGTGTCATCTCCCAGAAGGGGCTCTTCTCATTGATCTCATGAGAGATGATGAGTGGCGACACCAAGAACAGCCGGTCGTCTCCCGTGTCAAAGCCGATGTTGATGTCAGTCTGGTTGAGCGGGATGAACTCCCCCTCCTTGGTCTGCTGCGAGCGGATCAGCTTCGCTCTGATCGATGCTTCCACGATGTGAGAGTTCCTCAGGTCCCCCACCCGAAACATCAGGCACATCTTGTTGTCTCGCACCGATATGACAGCATTGTGTGAGAACATGAGGGTCTCGGCGCGGTTCTTTGGCTGTGAGATCTTGACAAACATGCAGCCCACCATCATGGCATTAACAATGGAGCCCAGGATGGCCTGCACCAAAAGCAGGATGATGCCTTCAGGGCATTTTTCTGTGATTACACGATAACCGTACCCGATGGTGGTCTCCGTTTCAATGGAGAAGAGGAATGCTGAGACAAAACTGTTGAGGTTCTCCACGCAGGGGGTCCAGCCCTCCTCGTCACCGTGCACCAGATCCCCACGGATGAGCGCTATCAGCCACCACAGAAAGCCAAAGAAAAGCCAGTTGACTACATAGACCAAGGTGAAAATAAAGAGACTAAGACGCCAGCGTAGGTCCACCAGCGTAGTGAACAAGTCACTGAGGTAACGGTAGGTCTCTTGCACGTTTCCATGATGAACGTTGCACTTGCCATCCTTCTGCACGTATCGCTGACGTGGCTTTTTCGCCGGGTCAGAAATCAAGTGGGTTCGCTCTGTTGAGATCTGAGCCTCCCGCAAGTGTTTTGGAAGCTTCTTCACCTGTATAGAAGAGGAAAGAGAAAGAAAGAGAAAAAGAAAGGGGAGGCGTGAGAGTGAAAGAAAGCAAAGCAGCAAAGACAGAAAGAAAGGAGAGAGAAGAGTGGCAATTTAGGTTTTTCTTCACATGGATGTACTTTACAGTAGCCAAACTGATTCTGTTTCATTAATATTTTCTCTCGAGTTTGTACTGGAGGCTGTAGGTGTTAACCTTTTTAATGAGATTTTCTTTCAGCCTTTTCAAACCACACTCCTCTGTGCTGCTGTCGGGGAGGCAAATAAAATTAAGAGCCGTTATAAAGTCACTGTTCTGTGCTACTCCAAAATGACATTGTGGGTGTCAGTGTGCGCACACAAAGCTGTACAGGGGAGAAAGAGAAACAGAGAGTAAGGACACAACATGCACACAAGGACGCTCAGGTCTTTGTCTATGCTGGCCCAGCTCCAACGAGGCGATCTGGCCCCACAGCTGTGCCCTGCCTCCCTCCTTGTCCCCTGTGTTCCCTCCTCTCGCACCCTCTGGGACATTGGCAGGCCTGGATAGGAACAGATCCTCCATCTTTCCCCAATAGAGCCTTATGGCATCCTTAAACAGAGTGGCATATGCCTGGGCACACATTGCACTTATCTAGAAACCAGTTTTTATGCATACAGTACATGCAACATTCTAATATTGTATGTTTTAGATCATTTAAACCTAGTTGCGCCAACAAATATTAATCTAATGTCAAATGAGTTCTAATCAGAGCTTAACAAAACTAGATTTAAAGAGAGTAAATCCAAAATTAAAACCGAGTATGAGTATCTGTATGGAGATGCTTGCTCATCCAAATAAAAATAAATAAACAAATTATTAAATAATTAAATAATACAATTTAGTGCTGTGAGGGTGTAATAAGTTTAAAATAGGGGGGAAACAACTTTCCTCAGTAAACTGTTACATTTGCTAGCTAGCTAAAAAGTAAACAAAATGTTAGATTTTTTGCTAGATAGCTAACTTTTTGCAAGCTAGCAACAAATGTTACAATAGTCTTGATAGCCTACTCAGGGTTGCTGGATCACATTTTAAAATGGAGTTACAAGTTTTGATTCAACTGATTTAAATTTTAAGTGATTACTGGTTCTAAAACTGTCTTAATTTAATAGTTATGCCTCTATACCATCTACATATAAACATAATGAGATAATCAGTGAGAAGGCTATTACTATTTCTATATAATTATTCCTAATGCCTGCTACCAGTTCGGATTTCCTTGAAATTAGAGGACATGAGCCTGTGTTTTCTCAGGTCGAGGTACAATGGGTAGTATGTAAAACAGTTTAAAGGAAGCTGGAGGGGGTTTTTATTTATAAAATGTTATTTTGACGTTATATTACGTCCAAGATGGCGCCGCTCTAGTGGCAGCTTGTTACAGCAGCTCCTGCTCACTGTGAGCTTTGTTTCCAATTTAATTAGTTTCTTTCTTATTGTTTTAATTTATTCTTAAATAGTGTGCTCTTAAATTGATCAGTGCACTATGGAGACCAAACTCGCCGTGTTTGCTCTGGTCTTTCTTTTGTTTTTTTCACTTTTTTCGACCGTGTCTGGGGACCGCGGACGCAGCCATGGCCCCATTGTTTACAGTAGGGATCAGCTGTTGGCCCTCAGTGGCACCGCGGTGCTGC
>JAJHUR010124217.1:1498-27013 GCA_027495735.1 Lutjanus campechanus | reverse complement strand
TGCACACTGACTGTATTATCTTAAAATAAAGAAAAAAGCTAACATCTGCAGACTTACTCCATGTCACAAAAGTTAAACAGAGAACACTGAGGGGGTTCCACAGTTCAGTTCAGAGCTCAGACGTCTCTCATCGTCTTGTATGAGAGACGAAATGTCTTCAAGAATCTAAGCAAGTCCAGTTGCCTGCAATAACCCTTAACAAATTCCATGACCTGGATGACTGAGAATCTTCACAGGCAACTGTTTTTTTGTAATCCCTATAAGTTCTTTTCTTTCAAATCGCTGTCCCACTTCCGTGCACGGCGCCTAATCGCATCGTCAGCTTGCAGCTGAATAATTCACGCTCCCTTTGTGAAATCAAAGTGAATGAAACATGAGTGAAAATGATGAGGCTGTTACTCACTTGCCACAGTCTCTCTGGGGTCCCATCAGACCTGGCAACCATGCATGCAGAGCTGGTCCAGGAAATAAATAATAGATCTTCCTGTTGTCTTTCCTAAACATTTACCTTTCAACAGACCCCACGGTGGGGGCGATGCACAGCGATGAAAGGTAAGAATGAGAAGAGACGAAATGGATAGCAGAGTGAAAGAAAAACATATCCCTGATATGCAGATATTTTCAAGTGGATCTATGGACAGAATATTATATTAATTGATCCTTAATTATTTTTAAAATGCCTTTAGTCTGTGTTAACACATAGTCTTGAGTTAGGAAAAATGAACTGAATGACATGTTACAGCAGGAAAAGCTCAGGTGAAAATGATCAAATTAAGGCAGACTAGTTTGCACTCTGGTGTGTAGCCTTGCGTGGAAGAGACAAGCACCCAGGTGTCCTTAACCAACAATGCTATTTGTAACCAGGGTGTAAGTAGCTAATGGGGCTATTTATACCTGCATGATTTTTCCCTGAACCTAACCAAGCAGTTTTTGTTTTTTTATTATTTATGTTTAATTTTATGTATAATTGTAATATCGAAAGGTATATACTGTATATCAGTCTTATGTTGTGCAATGAAGGTTTAATCTGTTAATAGACATATCTGTGTGTGTGTGTGTGGTTAATACTATCGTTAAATGTGATTTTTATAAGACTTATCTAAATGAGCAGTTTCAGAGTGCTTCACAAGGCAGACATAAAAAGAGCAGAGGATCATGGGACAGTAGGGGATCTCTTCTGCATCAGCTTGATCAAAAACACATGCTTAATTTCTACAGCCATAACTGTCCAAACACGGTCTGCAGACTACAGGTAGCCGACAGATGATCGAACAGGATGTAAATATTTTCTCTCACTTCTTGTACATATTCTCTGAAGGAAGCTGAAAACTGTCTGACTTTGACTGCAGCTCACTGTCACCTCCTTCCCGCTGCAGCCGCCTGCTCTCGTCTACTTTCCAGGCAAAAATGCGGTTCATCTCGAACGAGCCTGCTGTCATGGCAGGGACTGGGACACTCGAATAGAACGTAGTTAATGTTATTAGCAACACCTGCGCTTTTCCTGCTGTGACAAACCAAAAGGCGTAGCGGTGGATTGATGTACGGTGTGAGGGAATGGAAATGGGAGAGGTGTGTGGATAATAGACCTTTTAACAGCTGCGATATTGATATGAAATAGTAAAGTAAACACAGGTGTTACCATGATACTAATTAAAGTCCTCTTCCATTTAGCGTAGCAGAGCCTTTCCAGTGAGCCAACGTAACAGCACCCTGACTCTGTTTCACCTGAATGGAACAGAACCTTAATCAGTATTATTGGTAACACCTGAGATTGCTCTACTATTTCATATCAATATGGCTGCGGTGACAAAGGACTATTTCAGTAAACAGTCAGAGTGCGTATGTGCAGTGAGGTTTCATAGAGAACCAAGAGCTGCTCAGTTTACACCTCTGCAACAAACTCATCTGACAGCACAGACAAAAAGTCTCCACTTGCAGAGTCATTTATTACAGTTTACAATATGTGAGACAGAGGATCGGTTTGTACACATGTCAGGCAGTCATATTTGTGTCAACAGCTCCATGCAGCAGAGGAACCAGGTGTCATTAATCTAATTACTGCCCGCCTCTGCAGCACCCTGCTGGCTCAATTTGAACTGAGAGTACCGAAAGATAATAGTGAGTGTAAATGAAATGTGGGTGTGATAACTCATCACAGATATGACTAATTTGTTATTTGTAAAATTATGTGCTGTAATGTTGGTTTCCAACCTGGGGTCCGTGCCCCCCTATAGGGACGGCAAAGATCACAGGGGGTCCCTGAGGCTTTGTCTGCACTGAGGTTGTCAAAATTTAATTTTGCACATGTTCACTAATAAATAGTAGGCTATTTAGTAGGTAGTCTGACTCGCTGGATGCATACTGTACATACAAGCAATATTGTGGTGTCCACAACCCACGTTTTCAAAGTCCCCAGGAGACAGCAACAACCTATGAGCTGCAGCCATGCTGAAAATGTCAAATTAGTACCTGTAACGCTAATGGTATTAACTTAAACAAGCTAGTAGTTGTTACCTTTTCTTTTGGGGTGATTAAGCCATTTCAATGCCAGAACTCCCCTCCTGTTTTGCAAGTGTTTCTCTAAAAGAAGTTTCTTCTTGATACTATTTTTGTTATTTGGGTTTAGCTCTGTCTAAGACATTTGTAACTGGTTCAAAGAAATGTAAATGAGGCAGGGTGTTCTTCCCCTATAGCAGAATGTGCATGCAGACCTGTGGAGAGAAGACTGGCTGTGGCAAGAAGGCCACACTTCTGTGACATGCTCTTTATATAACAAATCAGTATTATTCTTTTTGGTCAGCATGAGTGTGTATAAGTCTACTCTGTTTGGTTGTTAAAAGAAAAAAAAGTTAAGCTTATTCTAGAAAAAAAAGACATTAACCAAAGGTAAAGGTTCTAAAAATGGAAAACAATTATAACTGATGTCTGTAGGTTCTCAGTCATCCAGGTCATGGTATCCATAGCAAGGTTTGTTGTAGGCAACTGGACTTCATAGAGTTCTTGAAGACGTTTCGCCTCTCATTCAAGAGGCTTCTTCAGTTCTTATAATTATAACTGATGTTAATTTTTGACAGTAAAGCTTTGGAATGAAGTTGCATTGCCAATGAATATTAGGTTAGTAAATACAACATCTTCTCGACTTCCCCCAACTTCCAGTATAGTGGTCTTCTATTGGAATACAGATACAGAGACAGATAACTTTGTTGTTTGGACAGATACGGATATACAGATTATCACGTCTCTGTGCACCTCTAGTGGGAACACTTTCTCAAAGGTCTGCAACCAGGAAGAGCAGATATTTTGAGCGGGTTAGTGCACCTTGAGGCTGTTAGGGAGTACAGCTGCACTGAAGTTCTCAAGTTTTCAGGAAACATGGCAGAAAGAAGCTGCACACTGCTCTTCACTACGTGTTGTTGGGTGTCGTAGAGCTGCTGGCAGGTGACGGTCATGGAGGGTGGAGTGATGCATCCAGGCCAGCAGCATCCCCAAATGACCAAAGAGCTCAAGGAGACTGGAGCTAAAGACATTCAGTCTCAAGAGTTTTGAATGCAGAGATTGTTCACATTGCAAAATAGTAATAATTCAAAGAACACTTGTCCTTATTATGTTAAAGAAAAAACACACACACAGAGGAAAGCTGAATGTTAAGTGGGACTGATTAATCTGTAAGTGAAATAAGGTTTTCTATTGAGTCACAGTACTTTGGTATATGCTCATTGAACAGGGAAGAAAGGTTTACAATGGAAGAAATAAACCAGGTATTCGTAGAAAGACGTTCGAGTGTTCTGGGGTCCATTTTGAAAAGGCCTTGTGTTTTGATCATAACCAAAACTTGTCTTGTGGCAAACATGGAAAAAGATGGTAAATAAGAGATTCTACAGCCGCACCAGTCCAGTAAGGTTTTTCCAGCACCTTATAGCCATGGTAAATATACACAAAATGATTATTTCTCCTCTTCATTACATTGAATCAGACTCAGAATTCTACAGACGGGTGACATATTAAAAGAAAAAGAAGTTTCTTGTTTCAACATATGTCATTTGCTTAGCAAAAATTGGTAACAATTATGTAATTGATTAATCATCAATAATGAATAAGATATAAAACACACATTTTTCTCTTTTTGTCTTTTTGTCATTTTAATTTTTTTCTTGTTTTTATTTTTGTCTTTTTTTTCTTATTTAAATTTCTTAGTTAAGTTCTTATTTAAGTTTAATTTTAAGTTTCTTTATCCGATGAATGGCACTGCCAGAAATAATGATCTATTAATGCATGTTTAAACGGTTAAATTCTTATTTGGCAATCGATTAATGATTAATCATTAACTTCCTACGTTTATATGTGAGCGTGTCTTTAGGTTGGGGGGCCTCTGGTCACTTTACTAAAGATCAGCATCTCCCACTTTACATTATCTGCTTTTATTGTGGATATTATAGGTGTGTGGCTGAACAGACTCCCGAGGGTCCAACTGACAACTGTGTCATGTCACTGGCCTCGCCAACAGGTGGCAGCAAACAGCTCAAGTCAGTCAATCAGGGAGCTTCAGTCAAAGAGGGACAGCTGATGACCAGCAGTCAGAGTATGGACATGTCCTAACAGCTAAATGATTAAGGGATATACCACACCAAATACCATAATATTTTTTCTCCTTTCCTGTCTGCCTCCCTACTGTCAGCTATCTGACTAGGTTGAAAAAAATAAATAAATAAATAAAACAACTCTTGAGGAAAAAAAATGAGCACAAACATAAAGAAATAATATTTTTCAGTACAAAGAATATTTTGTATCTGTTGCTTTTTGCTGTAACCTTTATCTCAAGGGCAAAAAAATGAAATACTTTTAGCTTTTGAAAGGCAAAGTTCATGAGTCACCTTTCTGTGTGTAATTTGCAAGTTCTTCCCGTGCCTGCGTTTCTTCTGAGTGCTCAGGTTTCGCTAACCATCAGCAACATGTATGTTAAGTCAATCAGCAGCCTTGACAAAAATGCAGGTTGCACAGTGGCTGCACACTGCTCCTAATCTGATTGTGTAATTGAACTCTGTATGACTGTCTGATCACAATAAAGACGGCCCTTAAACATCCAGTGTGACTTACAGGGATCTATTGGCATAATGTGGAGGAAACAGAATATAATGTGAGTATGTTTTCAGGTATATAATCACCTGAAAATAAGAATTATTGCGTTTTCCTTACCTTTGAATGAGCCCTTCACATACAGAGGGTGCAGGTCACTCCACCACAGGTTCTCCTCATACACTTGTGAGGGGAGAGTGAAGACAAAGTGCTTGCAGCCTGCAATTTCACTGCTAAATGCCACTAAATCTTACACACCGGCCATTGGAAGGTAATTTTGACTGACTATAATGCACCGGTCACAGACCTGCAGATTACAGCACATTAAAACCTGCTCTTTCACGGAAGTTTTCAAATAGCTGATCTTATTACTGTAGCAACTCAGGCAGAAGATTCATTCTACAATTAAACAGGCTGATTCCATATTATTTTTTATACTCACTGTTTCAAATTTTTTGCTTGGTTTGCTCTGTTTATGTTTTTTTACTTAAACATACTTAATGCTTATTGTTAAAGGGACAGTTCACCCCCCAAATCAAAAATACATATTTGTCCTATTTTTTCCTGTAGTGCCATTTATCCATCTAGATAGTTTTGGTACGAGTTGTCGAGTTTTGGAGATATTGGCTGCAGAGATGTCTGCTTTCTCTGGAATATTATGAGACTAAATGGTGCTCGGCTTGTGGTGAACAGACCTTGTTTAGAGCAGTTTCATTATAGGAACTACTTTATTTCCAGTTGAGGGAAAGTAGTTCTGGCAGGCTCTGGAAAGAAAGCAGTTCCTACTGGAAACTGCTCTCAACGATATCTGTGAATTATCTTGAGTAACCGGGTCATGATTTCTGGAAAGAGACTTTTGTTGTTGATTTTTTAAAAAATGTATTAAAGTATTTATCTATTTGTGCTTTCAGCACCTTAAGTCGAGTGTCATTTAGTCTTAATATATTCAAGAGAAGGCAGACATTTCCAAAACCTGCCAACTCCCACCAAACAATCTAGATGGATAAATAGCACAACAGGTGAAAGGAAAAAATATTTATTTTTGATTATGGGGTGAACTGTAGCTCTGTAAAACTGTAAAATATCCTGCCTCCATTACATGTTAACCACTTTTGTACTGTGTATATTATATTCTGTATAAAGAATATCAGCCGATGTATCGATATCAGATTTTTTCAAATTCCCTATCAGTATCTGCATCAGCCACAAACATCCATTATCAGTCTGATCGTACCCTTGAGCAGGTCCTGGCCACCACCCTGAGCTCTGACACTCTCTTGAGGTCAGGGGTCTCTGTACTACATGATCTTATGATGACCCACAGTAGAATATGAGTGTATTAAACTTTTATAGATGAATATCACCAGTGGGAGCTGAACCCGTACACACTCGTGGTATTGCTGCCTTGCTAAACTGCCCTGCTGCATGCAGGCCCTTCCCCGGTGGGCGTGAGTAAACGGCCCCAGCCCTCTCTAAATATAACTCCCCTCCAAATCAGACAGAGAGAGAAGGAGGGAGAGGATTACTCACCCAATCAGAAGCGGCCTGAAAACTTGTCAGAGAAGAGTTTTGGGTTTTTTTTCTCTCTTCTTCTTCTTCTTTTTCTTTAGGATACAGTGAGTTTGTCTCATTGCGTTTTGATCCACTTTGTGGCCCCGGGTGGTGCTGGTGGAGCGCGCAGCGGGAGGCGCATTGTGTGTATGCAAACTGGACGACATGGCCATTGTATGCGTTTGGGCATATATGGAGGCAGCGACGGCTCGGAGGATACAGCCCGTCTGAAGCCTCAGGAGCGGAGAGTCGCCCTCGGCTGCGTTGTGTTTGTCTCGTTACTCCGCTCTGCTCCGTCGCTATGAGTTGCCTGGATGTGATGTACCACCAAAGCTATGGAGCGCACTACCTCCCTGCAGCGGCGTACAAGGCGACGTACTACAACCACCATCACCAGCAACAACAGGTGAGACATCCATCAGCCTCTTGATGGAGATTTCTTTTTTTATTTGAAGAGAGAATATTTACTTCAGAAATGTGAGACAAAAAGTTGAGAAAAATCCAGTGTTTCAAGGCAACTTCACTCTAACAAGTTAAGCTAAGTTTTTAAAAAAAAAAAAAAAAGAAAGAAATCAGAAACTGATTACTTTCAGAAAAGTCAGTCAAAAAACTTAACTATCAAGTTGTGCATTACTGCCACCAACCTACTGAGAAAAAGCAAGTAAATATTTGAGAAAGAAACAAGTATGAAGACAAAAAGTACTGGAAACTCAGTGTAAGCAAGTAAAATAAAAAGACTCGTATAGGTTACTGACATTATTTAATTTAAGTTAAAAGAGTGTTTAACAGTGTGTCTTCACTAAATTTGGGGGGTTTGAATCAAACTCAAACTTTTACATTTTGAAATTATCTGACAAAAGTTTCTCAGTTTATAATCTTATGTTGAGATGATTTACTTTTCTTCTTTAGGTAAACCTGACTTTATTATTTATTGGAAACCTCCAAAAAAATGTTTCAAAAATTGTTGAGTAAATTCAATAAAATGAAAGTGAGTAGTGGTTGATCATTTCAGATTTTGAATTGCAATTATTAATTGTCAAGCACCGAAATGATGAGAAATTGGGTGAAAATTTTTAGAAACAGATGTTTTCAGGTTTCTTAAAGTCAAAGATTCAACTTAATCTAAAGAAGAGAACACAATGATCTCATCAAAAGATTATAAGGTGAGGAAAAGTTGTTTTAGAGTTTCAGTTTGACTTAAAACTCTAAAAATTTAGTGAAGCCAGTTGGCCTAAACTTTTTAAACAGTGCAGCATAACCAGGTTTGGCACAGATTACTTTAAAATGTAGTCAATTACCAGATACAAATTGCATGGCAATTTTTGTAATTCGTAACATAATCATAATTTTACTTTAAACATCTCTAAACATTTTCAATTACAGTTTGTCAAATCAAATTACTGTTACAAAAACAATACTGGGACCAAACTACAGGTGTACTGTGTGTACCCGACAACATGTGGGATGCTGTTTCTGTTGCTTGTTTGAAAAAAGTGTCATGGTTTTGATTTATAGATTGTTTTATTTTAAAGTCCTAATCAAAATGTGATCAAGCAACAATGTAACTATAATCTAACTACTACTTTTTTCAAATGTAAACTGTGTTGATTAAAGTTATTCAGTTTTTGTAAGTTGATTATATTACCCCAATTACATATAATCCATTATAACTAACTGTGATAGCATTAGTTATTTCTGTTATAACCAAAATGTTAGAAAACAAAAACCCTGCAATTTATTAGAAATGTAAGTCACTAACTTTCCTAAAAGGTTTTACTCTTAAAGCCTGACTCCTGTTGAGGACACACTCCTCTTAACTTCATTTTCAGTTTTGAATGATGAAATTCCACTCTGGGCTCAGTATTCACCTCAGGTCAGGCGTAATGACACGGAACTATTAATCGTGTGGTCAAACGGTGATGTAATGACAGCCGGTCAGTCACTCAGGAATGTGGATGAGGCACATTGAGCTTTACAAATAGTTGGAATGCAGTATGGGAAAAAGGAAACTCATTTTCACACAACTCCCAAACTGCTCCCAGAGAAAAGAATCACCGGTATGAGTGTAAATGATTATTTTCTATTATTTTAACAAGTGTTAGCACCACTTTTGATTCCTCTAAAACAGTATTTAAGCTCTGTTCTGTTTAAATGTGGTTTATTGCTGGTTGGATCAGTAAGTTAATCTCTCTCTCTCTCTCTCTGTCTCTCCCTCCAGAGAAGGCTGAGTGTTTACAGTAAGATGCAGGAGTGTATGGAGCAGCAGCAGCAGCAGCAAGGAGGAGGAAGAGGGATGCTTTCCTCCAGGGATCAGGGCCTCCGGCAGGGTCCCGCAGCCCCAGGAGCCGAATCAGGCCGGAGATCCGCGTCAGACTCAGAGCTGAAGGACGGCACTCAGCCAGCAGAGGCGGAGTACTTGAGCTCCCGCTGTGTTTTGTTCACCTACTTCCAAGGCGACATCGGGGACGTGGTAGACGAGCACTTCTCCCGGGCTCTCAGTCAGTCGGGCAACTTCACCAGCGAGACCAAACCGATCAGAGTGACTCAGCCGTCAGGCTCAGCTGCCGCCGGCTTATGGAAAGGTGAGGAGATATTAGATTTAGAGTTTTGGTGAATCTTTTCTGTCATATTTGTGTCATAGCTGATGATTTTTATTAGAGTCAGACCGATATATGGGTCAGTCGATATAATCAGCCCGATATTTACCCGGTACAGCTATATCAGTCTATCAGTATTGGCGTATATGTTGTTCGAAAAAATGGAAAAGTTCAGAAAACTCATAATTTTAAGGCAAATGCCTTCGCTAGACTCTTAAGTTTTGAAATGAACTAAAAGTTTTGCCAACGTACAATCTTTCGTTGTGATACTTTACTCTTCTTCTTTAGACAAACTTTAATCTTTGAGGTTTAGAAACCCAACTGTTCACAATGAGCTGAATATAATGCAGATTGTTTTTATTTTTTGAATTTGTTTGTTTGTGTTTTAGGGCAGTGTTTTATGTATATTTGATTCCTCTTCTTAATTCATGTTGTTCTTTTTGTGTTTTTTTTTTAATTTATAGCAGGGGTTTTCAACCTTTTGTAATTCAACCCACACTTCTGATTGTTGAAAACCTTCCCAAAAAATGCAAAATAGAACATTACTTGACAATACAAGGGGAAAAAAACACAGTTCTTTCAGTTCAGCATCCCTGCCTGCCTTTATGAAACTAAATTTTATGTAGTCAGGGTCATATTTCCTCACCACATGCTTTGGAGCTTTTTCAAGGACAGAGGGATCTCCCACATCACTTTTTCATTTCAAAAACTCATCTATTTTGTGTCACTGTATCCAAGGGAGCGTTAGCAAGCTAACGGTGGTAAAACATATTAAAAAAATACCAGTGAAAGTTTACTCTTTTATTGCCTTGACACCATATTTGAGTGGTATATATACATTGTAAATAAATAATATTGGCTGATATACACTATAGATATCAGAATTTTTTGCTCCCTACTATTGGTGTTGTATTGTTCACGCCCTAATTTTTATGGTTAGATAATTAATTAACACTGAAATTGTTTTTGTGGCCGTGTGTTGAAGTATAACGTCTTTGTGATGTGTTTGTTTCAGACGGTGGGTCTCTCTCTGAGGGTCAGAGCAGCTCAGTGTGGAACAGCACTTACCCACCACAGACCAGTCCTTGCCTCCCTTCTGTTTCCGTCTCGGTCCACCCAGACTTCTCCTCCAGCCCCGTTTCCTTCAACCACCCGGACGGAGCCCTGTGGGCCGACCACGTGCTCTCTCCGGCCAGCCTCCCGCCTCCGGCCGCCCTCCCCGACAGTTGGACCTACAGTCTGAACCCCCAGAGTGCGAGCGGCTACCCCAACGTCCACAACGTCTACCATCCTCACACCCACCCCCACATCCACACCCGGCACCACCACCCCATGCTCCACTCGTACCCGACCCACAGCCCAGCGTTGGATCCCAGGTTTAACCCTCTGCTTCTGCCCGGTGTGAGGAACCAGAACCAGCCGACAGCCAGCACGGGGAGTTCCCCACACAGCGAGGGGGTGAAGACAGAGATTAACCCCAGCAGCAACAGCCCCGTCACGGCTTCCTCTGTCACCTGGACCCCCTCAGCCCTCCATGGATCCTTGGAGGTGTATGACTCAGGTAAATACTGCAAAACAAATGGCTAATAATTTAGAATAACTATCATTAATAAATGGTAATGGTTAATTAAACTTTAGTTAATAGTTATTTTACTCTTAACAAACACTCAAATACTGTTTATATATGCTTTATAAACCATTTATTAACGGCAGTTGGAACTTTGTAATGGTCATCCAGATAATGTTTATAGATGACACACACACTCCCAACTAATCAGATACAACAGTTTGGTCAGTGGCTCTACACTTCAAATAGTATCAAACTTTACAGTATCAACAGTATCAAACTTTTCATGTATTCTAACTTGTGCAATAAGTGATACAAAGCAAAATAGTAATTTTTCCTTGTTTCTTTTTCTCCTACAGCTCTTGATCAGACCAAAGCGAAGACGTCAGTTTGGTTCTAGCTGATGTACTGAGAATAAGAAGGAATATCACTTCACACCAAAAAGGACCTACTATGTGGCTCCATCGATGTATGGCTGCAAACACCAGCACTGTAATGTACAATGTAGATAGAAGGCTCACTGTAGCTCAGACTACGAGTCCTGCACTGTCCAAACAACTCATTATGTTGTCATTATGGATATGAACTCAGGCTTTTGACTTAAGTGACAGCGATGTGACGCTTCGGCTGCAGGTGAAGAACGATACAAACAGACTACTAGCTTTAAAAACGGGAGGCATCTTCTTCTCTGTGGGCACAAATCACCATTTCTTTTTCATGCAATGTGAGACCAAGTGGTTCTGTTTCAAGAGCTTGATTTTGATCCACATTTTCTTTTGTACAGTAAATGTTTGTTTACAATTGTAAATGGGTTTTTTTTTGTACAGTTTTGCCATGCTAAGTTGTTGTTTGCTGGATGACCTCTGCTAAAATCTTTGTCTGAATGCTACCTTGCTATTTTGTCTTTGGAGGTTGTGTAGTGTAAATATTGGTCCTGTATGTTTAAATAATAAATTGCTGAACTGTATTTGTAAATGAAGATTATTTTTCTGACATGAATTTACTAATTTAACCTCAAAAATGTAATATGATTCAAGCAAAATATTCACTTCCAACTAAATCTTTTACATTCTAGAAGGCATTGAACAGTAAAAAGTTGTGCCCAGTTGCATAAAAACAGTTAGGCTAGGGTTTCCCTTAAATATTCCCTTAATATAAAGGATTTCCTTGGGATGTTGTAAAAGAAAACCCTTTAGTTCCTAAAAGTTTGCCTTTAGCTACTAAAGTATTCCCTTATGTGTTGCTAGAAAGTCCTTAGTGACTATTTTCCTCAGAAAATGTAACAACAGCCTTGTAAAAATGGGTCTCCCACAATTACACAAACACATCATTGAGGCACTAAGAACTAGCCAATCACAGCTCAGTAGTAGTAGCCAATCACAGCACAGTACGGTGGAACAACCTTGAGAAAAAAAAATGCTGAATGATGTGAGTGAAGCGTAACCATGGTAACTGAACATGTGCTGTATTATGACAGTAATGACTGTGAAAGCCTCAGTCTTAATAAGGTGAGGCTTTATGCACCGCTCCTAAATGAACCCCTTAGCTCAGGGAAATATTTTGACTTAAGTTTGAGACTTAAGGTGGTTTATGCAACCGTGCCCTGTTTATAACTGACATATGATTCATACAAATTCCTGCTCCCAAGAGGCATAAATTTGTTGTGCAACCCATCACCTCCCTCCTCATCCCATTAAATTGTGTAAAATTAGGGAAAAGTCAGTCATTTAACCTCAGCTCTAAGGAACTTTATCAGTCTAAAATAAAAATGGTGGAATATTTCCAGATGTTCGACCATCTCTTAAAAAAGGCCTACACAAGGTGAGAGTTAAGTGACTAACCAATGGAATAAAAAAAATACTACGAGCCAAGCAATTCATGTGATGTGTTATGAAGTCTGATATTGAGAAGACCAAACTGGATTTTTAGTAACTGAACAAAGAGCAGTTTGTTAAATCGTTAAACTGTGATTTGTCCCAATTTCTTACAGTATAGATGACTGGTCACTTTTTATTTTCAACACCGTATCTTCATCAACATAAACCCACCTGACTTGGGCTGTTGCTCAAACTAAGTACTCAGATATTATTTCTTGTTTTAGTTCTCAGTAACTTTAATGTTTCAGCTACAAACAGCAACATAATGGACCAGACAGGAGCTGAGTTGTAGTACCAAAAGGGAAGTGAGCTGCATTCCACAGACAATTATTGTAAGATACCATGACATGTCTGTTGTCTGTCTTCACACAAACACACACACACACACACACACACACACACACACACACACACACACACACACACACTCTCCCAGACTGGTCAAACACACACCAAAGATTGAATTTCCTGTCTGGACAGGAAGTTAGTCAGAGAGCAGCAGACCATTCAGACATTCAAAGACACATGCAAGAAGATTTCAAGTAACCACAAAGGTTTTATTCTGTTATAAACAACAACAACAAAAAATCATACTCAATCTGCATACAAAATTAAATTATGACATCACATCGATCGATTGAGATCAGGGTTTGTCTGAAGGTCTAGACTGATCTACATTCTGAAGAATTCAAACTATTTTCAAAACATATTTCAGACTCGGTCCAGTGCCAGGGGAAGCATTATTTGTACCCATCATGACATAATCAACAGCTGGCGGAGAGCTTGTGCAACCATGGTTGTGTGCGTGCGTGTGTGTGTGTGTGTGTAGTATGAGTGGTCTGACCAGGTGGTATGATCAGCAGTAGGAGCCCCCTAACATTCCAGACTCCTCTCCCACGTCTCTCATTCTCCATCTCCACTAAACAGCAGAACTTCAAGTCTGGACCTCAGCAGCTGCATTTCCATCCAACGGATCGACAAATCATGATGAACAGAAATGAAAAAACCTGAGTGAAAAAGGCTAAATTAACAATCATAATTTTATATATATACAAAATATTCCTCCATGGCCAAAAATGTGTTTAGTGAGGTCACTGTGACCTTGACCTTTGACCACCAAAATCTAATCAGTTCAGCTTTGAGGCCAAGTGGACATTTGTGTCAAGTTTGAAGAAATTCCCACTTAAGATATCACAAAGGTCCTTCAGCATACAGTCATGGATGTGCACCAAAAAAAAAGAGGTGGATCATTCCAGTATTTGAGAGTATTTGAGATTAGCTCCTGACAAGCTGTAGATCCACTGATCACACACACATGCACACACAGAAGCAATTGCATGATCCCCTGGCTGCAATAATAATGAAAAGATTTTAAACTGCTGAAAATGCCTGGTCTATTTGCATTTCCTGGATTTAAAATCAGGCCCAGTTGTATTTGTTCTAGAATAGCTTTAAGACATTCAGTTGGCTACCTCTAGCTTAATTGCCAACGAGTAATTTTCTATCTATTACTTCATATGAACCGATGGAAGTGTAACAACCTGGGAAAATTACGCTTATGCAGTGAATAAGTTTTTTTTTTCATTTTTGTTAGGTTATTGAAATAAAGAAGAAGTCAAGGATCATGTGTACACACCCATTAATAGTTCTGATTTACACTTTAGCTACTATAATCATGCATTATCATAGGAAAATCAGAGTAATCATGAGTATGGGTTATGTACCATGGCTATGTCAGAGGCCAAGCATAATGCAATGATGGTACTAAGCACTGCACCCATTTCTAAAATTCCTCCAGTTGTGGGTGTATCTCTGATGCCTGCTGCAGTTGCTGATGTGTTAAAATACTGCCATGTTTTCCTTTCTAGCTAGATAATAGGCTGTCATTTACATATAAATAGAATTTTCTTAATACATTAAGAGAATGTGTCAACAAACACATTCTTTATAATAATGTATAATGAAACATTTACTGTATGAAATTCTGTCTTAAATCCTCTATCAGGGTGTTTACCATTTCTGAGAGTTCACAAGAACGAGAGTAAAACAAGACTAGCGGGAGGAAAAAACAGGAAAAGATGGAGAGATTCAAGAACATTTTCTAGCCAACTAGGTCCTCTCCTCTTCTCCAGAGCTCCTAATTAGCATTAGCATGTAGCTTCTGCATCAGCATGTAGTGTACTTATATGCTAACAGGCGTCCTGCTGGCAGCCTTGGAGAATCACCACAGGCACTTCCACTGCAGGAAGAACACCAAGATACAGTAATACAGAGCTGGAAGCTGTGTAAAACTGAATTAATATGTCAATTATTTAAAAAAAATGGGGAAGCCTGAGATTTAGGAAATGTTGCATGTGTAGCATTTAATTAAAGTTTTAAATCGCCAGTGCTTTGTGCTGATGTTTGAGATCTTCAAAGCAATAATTGATGACATTGTCATACATGCGTATTTAGCGATTTAGGCAATGTCCATGTGCATGAGCATGTGTTGTTATAAACACAGGCAGTCCAAATGGAAACATTTTATTATTTTATCTCACATTTACACTCATATAGGTCACTCAAACGCAGTAACAAACTCTCTCTCTCACACACACACACACACACACTCACACACACACATACACACACACACAACCATGTTTCCATGCACAAAAGACACCAAATGAGAAACGGGTGAACTCAATCTGGGGCTTCGGATCTTCATCTCCTCATCGCCATGATTGCCTCTTTTGTAACAGAAAATTGCATTAGGTTTAAGAAATGAGAGGAAATTGCTGTATTTTCTCTTTTATGTTTTTTTTGGAATTCACATTTTCTTCTGACCTAGTGAGCACCGTTTGAACCTTTCACGATCCTGGCTCAGCCTGCCCTCTAAATCCCAGCCAGCCTCTTATCCATTTAATTTACTACTATTTAAATAACTAATAATAAATGTGTTTTTATTCCGAGGTAGCGCAGAGGAAAGGCCTTCATTTACTGAACACTGAGGCAAAAGTTGAATATCTGAAAAGCCAACAAAATTCAGTCTGTGTGGTCCATGTTATTGGTAATGATAAACAGAGTACATACAATATAACGCTGTATTGATCAGACAGCTTTGTTTCAGCTGCAGTGTTATTGGTCAAATACATAATATAATATTATGGTTGTTCTTTCCTGTGAGTTGCACTTATTTATACCACAGTCTTGTGGGGTTATTACCTTATTTTGTATTTTCTTTTATTTAATCTTTGATATTATAATAAACACATTGTTTCAAAAATGGATAGGCACGCACCAGCTATTCGGCTATTCACTGGGAGACTCTGATTTGACAGGAATGTGAAATTACATGTTGGTGGTTCCTGTTATTTATAGTTTTTCTTTTAGTTTTAGTTTTCAGTCACAGTTTGGGTAGGTTTAGGCAACAAAACTACTTGTAGTGGGCCGGCATAGCTGAAGAATATTTCACTTTGTGATAAAAGCACCAAATTTGGAAGATGTGATGATACATTCAGTTATATTCATTGCATCATCAAGGATTTTCTTTGGTCCATTTGCCTCAGTATCAGTAGTGAACTTGTCAGCTCTGGGAGTGACTGCCATGTTTGACCGTGCTGCCTTCTTTCTACGGAGCAGTGGTCACCATGAGGTAGCCTAAAGTGGCCTGAAGGCTTGAGAAGTGAGCTTGTCATAGTTTCAGTCCTGGACCGGCAGGAGAAATTTGGGTGGGGAAAGTGAAAAGTAGCACATGACCACCACAGCTGCTCCACAGTGGAGCTGGCAGATCAGAGTGTGGTTGTACTGGGCAGCATAACTGTGAATGTGATCAGAGAGTTCCTGAAACCTGAAACTGAATAAATAAATAAATGTGAAAAAAAAAAATGGATGCAGTGTTACAGGAGAGCAGTCAACCAGGTTGGTCACATTGAGGGGAAGAAAATGAGAAGAGCACGATATCTCTGGTCCGAGGCATGCAGCTGTTGGGTTGACTGCCAGCAAAGCTTTTGCTAGTTCCAAATGCTAGCCACAGCTTTGCAGCATGGTCAAGAAGGAAGTCTCTACTGATGCTGGCAAATGGACTGACTGGGGGTGGGTGAAGACTTAAGAAATGTATCAGCCCCACTGGATGACGATGCTCCATAGAAAGAAGGCAGCATGGTCGATATGGAAGTCACTCCCAGGGCTGACAGGTTGACGACTGATGCTGGCAAATGGACCAAATGAGATCCCAGATGATGCATCACTGGATGCAGGAAGAACTACAGACTATTTTAGCCTGGACTTCAAGTTTCCTCTCCTGGGTATCCAGGGGCCGTGTTAGATGAGTATTTTTGTCACCTAATGTTCTGTTATGGCCAAACAAGTAATATCTACAGGCTAGTGAGGTTATACAAGCCAATATGAGCAGAAGCACACATGCAATGCATCCTGGTACATGTAGGCAGTGCATCCTGAGTGTAAATATCCACGGTGGCTATTCCAACCCAGGTGCGAATTGCATCCACCTTAAAAAACAGTCTGAGGTTGAATATTATTTTTTACATTTGTTTTAACTTTTCAGTTAAGGGTGCAGAGCAAAATTGTTGTAGTTATCGAATTACTTTTGAGTGAAACAATTTCAGCCATAGTTTTACTTGCAAAAAGAAATGTTTGATACGACTGAAACTTTTTCTTTATGATGAATGCTAAACAATAGTCAAAAAGATTGAATGCAGGTATTGTTCGACCGGAGAAGTTTGGATGCTACTTCTCACTGGGTTATTTCAATCAATACCTTAAACGTATTGAGTGACTGAGGATTAACAGATCCTGTTGTAAATGTGATTCATTTTTCAGATCTTGCTTTAGTAAAGTCCCAAGAGAATATCCAGTGTATCAGTAACCAGCCCCTGAACTGAACTGAACCGAATTAAATTGAACTGAGTGCTGCAGAAGGAAGAGAAAGGAAGACAGAAAACAGATGCTGATGGAGACAAGAGAGTCAAGAGTCCACAAAAAGAAGATGAAAAGAAAGAGCGAAAGAGAGAAAGGGGGTGGTGGGGAGCTGATCAGTCATAACACAGCCCAGCTACACATTCCAGAGTAATTGAGCGGATGATTAGTCTCACAATCAGCAACACAACACCAGCTGCCTGAACACAAACCTTTATAAATACAGAGATCAGGAGAGGAGAGGAGAGGAGAGGAGAGGAGAGGAGATAGAAAATTACAATAAAGACGAGTAAAAGAGGCAACCATTTCCTCTCGTCACCCCCCTCTCGCTCCCTTTTCCTCCCTTCTTTTTTGTATTTCCCTCACCTCCATGATTCAGCGCCACGCCTACAAATCACCGGGGTAATTAGAGCTAATTTGCCCTCCTCGTGCGAGAATTAGGGGTATTAGGGGTGTTAGTGAAAGGCTCAGCTTACACCACTTTGTTTGTGTCAACAGGGCAGCCTAATGAAGCACACTGGGAGTGTCAGAGAACACTTGTCCTGCTGATTACGCTCGATTCTCCTAGTTGTTTTAAAATGATACCTGACTGCTCGTTACTGAACGGCTACGAACACCCAGAGAGAAGAGAACCCTGTGAAACGGCAGATTTTCCTCACGTTCAGGTTCTCACGGCAAGTGTTAGAACAGTAACAGTTGCATCAAAAAACTTTCTCTCTTTTCTATCTCAACTACCAATTATAAACACCATGCTGCAAATCTAATGAGCAGATCATGTAATGGTAGTTCAAACCAACATTAAATCTCTGAGCTTTCTAATTAAATTTAGATTACATTAGATCATTACAGTTCCATCTAATTTAATTAAAACTGGATGAAGTTGTAATGATACCATGGAGATGAACGGGTCACGGTACAATAGAAGATGAGAGAACGGGGGGAACAAAATACACAGCAACATTTAAAAGCTGTGCTGAATGAGCAAATACGCAACATTTGCTGTTCATGTGATCACAAATAGTAGACGGAGCTAAATGTTCACATGGGAAAATATGTTGCTGGGTTTTTTACAAGATTGCTGTGTTGACTTGTTTAATGAGCTGGGCTGTTAAATTAGTTAAATCTTTAAAAGAATTTGTTAAAGCTGTAATCATTTATTTTTTGTCCTTTTTTTAGCTACTAAATGATGGTGTAGTGCAGTGATTTTTAAGGTGGAGTCTATAGTGCTTGCTGAGGGGTCTGTGAGAAGTTTCATTCATTCATTCATTTAAAATGTCATGAAAAAAAAATCATATACTTTATTTAATTTTATTTTCTTTTGTTTTTTGTATTCATTTATATATTTATTTATTTATTTTAGAAAAGGCTTATGGGCAAAATATGCAGGGTCCACAATCCCTCTCAGTCACCACCCACAACCCACCAGAAGCCCCGCCCTCCACCCATACCTCCTTGTAGAAAGTGGTATAAGGTAAACAAAATTATTTGGAAATGCAAAATGTTTACTGTCAGACAGGTTTGCCCCTCAGGATCAGAGGACATTCGCCACTGAGGTACCATTGCACTAACCATGAAAACCAAGTTACACAAACCAAACTTCTAATTTTAGTCGTGATAACTGTTCTAGGGTTTTTTTCTTCAGGTATTGTAGAGTTTGTCCCTGAATGCAGCATCCTGCTGCTGGAAACAGCTGCTGAACCACAGCAGCAAAAAGGCTCTGTGGTGCTGAGGTGATCTGCCAGCCCGTTCCCATTCCCAACTCATCAAACATTGACATTTTGTTGTGCCTCTCTGCGACTCAAACAGATGCGCGAGGTACCCGTACTCAGCTGTATGAGACGGGCTCTGGACGTATACAGAGCAAGATCATCTGTGTGTGGAGGAGGTTTGGTGGATGGATGGATGGTTTGAACAAACACAGGACTTTCACACAGGAGACTGGGTTTTGTGTCCTGTGTGAAACAACAATTAAAAGCTTTAAGGTACATAACATTGTGTCATTGATTATTTTTTCCCATACCTAACTGAAGTAGTTTTGTTTCCTGACCCTACCCAAGTAATTGTGGAGCCTAATCCCAGCCAAACTTCATCCATTTCACAATGTTAATCACATGTTTAAAAGGCTTTCTGGCGTTGTTTCATAAAGGGCCAATTACGATCAAAGGCACAGATTTCATTATGATTTTGGTCAGGGGACAGTGGTGAAATCACCCCTGGACTTGTCTGGCTGGAGCAGGTGGGGTTGCAGATCGGAGCGAAGCAGAACCGCTGTCTCTATGCAGTGTTGGGTTCTTACGATGAGCCGAGAGAGAAGTATGAAACAGGTCGGTTTTAGCTCCAGTTCTTACGTTACTTCATGCTGTTTGGGTCTACTCAATTCATGTGAATTATTCATGTTAAAATACCCTCTGCTCCTGGATGTCTAACTGTTAAACTACATAGCTCACACTGACTGGACCAGCACGGTTTGTACCACTGAGCAGGATAGATAGGGGGTGGCCTCTGTCTCCCCTGGGATCTGCACCCATCTTGATAACTGTTTTTATTTTGTTTGGTTTACTTTTATTACTTACTTACTAACTTGTCTTTATTTCTTTTTTTTCCCTTTAAATTTCTTCACAGCTGCATCAGAAAAGGTAACTGAATTTGAGACAGTGTTTGGATCATCAGTACTGCTCCCTGTGCTGTTCTCTCGCAGATTAAGGAATGCACTGAACAGTTCCTCCAGTATTGCTTCACTTTTATCACTTCAGGATGTTTAATTAGAACTGGAGGCGAAAAACAGGCATTTGTAACAGTTTGAGCGGGGCTGGTGTTTATATGTGTCGTCCCATATGGCAGGAGGGAGGGAATATTTGCACAGGTCCATGATCCTGAGCGTGGCAAGCATGAAGTCTGCTGCAGCTACGCCGGCCGAGGGCAGGCTGTTAAATCAAATTTTAATACACACGTACACCACGGGAAAAGATCAACATTTACGCCTGTTTACAATGTACGGCAAGAACATCCACCCATAACACAGGCCAGCCACATTCCTCTCCGCCTGCCCACACACAGAGCAGCCACGATGCATGATGATGATGTCTCCCCTCGGCAGATTTCAGAAGATGGATTTTTGATTTTGCACTTAATCAGAGGTGGTAAAAGTACACACATTTTTTTTTTACTCAAGTATACAAATACATTGTGTAAAAAAAGACTCTGGTGAAAGTAGAAGAACTGATTCAAATTCTTTACCCAAGTAAAAGTGAGAAAGTACAGGCTCTGAAATGTACTCAAAGTATAACAGTAAAAACTAATCATCTGAAAGACATTTCACCTGTTGTTTCTGTGCAAAACTTGAGTGTGTTTGGCATCTTTTTGCGTCATTTTCGTCCTGTTGTCTTATTCTGCATTTTTTTTGTCTTGTTATGTCTTTCACGCCATTTTCGTCTTATGTCTCGTTACGTTGTTTTGATCTTGTTAAGTCTTTTACATCATTTTTGTCTTGTTATGTCTTATTACGTTGTTTTCATCTTGTTACATTATTTTCGTTTAGTTACATTCTTTTCGTCTCATCCTCGTCCTGTGTCTACGTTCTTTACGCTACTTTTGTCTTTTACGGCATTTTTATGTTGTGTCTTTTACACCATTTTTTGTTGTTACATCTTGTTTTGTTGTTTTCATCTTGATGTGCCTTTTAAGTCATTTTTGTATTGTTATGTCTCATTATGTTGTTTTCGTCTTGTTACATCATTTCTGTCTTGTTACGTCTGTCATGTGTAATACGCACCGATGGATACACCAAAGAATCGTCTCTTCTATGTGCTTTTGTTCCATTCAGTTAGACTGAAATCAGTCTTGATACTGGGAAGACAGTGTGCAGTGGTGCAGAATAAAAATCATCAATAATCCCCCTCAAATGCATTAAAAGTAAATTAATGAGCATGTTTTGAAAATGTAGTAGTAGAGAAGAAAGTACAGATATTTGTGTTCAAATGTAGGGAGTAAATGTCAGAAAAATCAATACTCTGGTAAAGTACAGATGCTTGAAGTCTATCAAAATGAGAAGAAAGAAAAACCACCAAAAGGAGTTAATGCTTTGGGTCAAGAGAAGGTCTGACTCCAAATATCAGCACAGAGAGAGACTGTGAGAGTGAGATTGTACTGACCTATTCAAGTGTATAACTATGAACTGTAACTGCTATAAAAGAACACACACACACAACAACTTAATAATTTTTTCAGCACTCTCGTTTGTTGCCAAGTCCATTTACCAAACCAGGAGGGAGAGGAGCTTCATTCATAAAGGCCAGAGGAGCTGCAGCAGCAGCAGCAGCAGCAGCAGTACGTTGTTTCTGTCAGCTCCGCTCTGGGTAACGTGCCAGTAACCACAGAGGCCAGTACATAGCTGTCATTCCTCTGCTCACTGAAAGCACATTTAGCAACCAACACCTGTTTCCCCTGCTCAGTCTCCACTGTGGGCTGCTCCACTCCAGCTCTGACTGCATCCAGAGGAGCAGGGATTCAGCTCTTCCAGGCTTTTTATACGCCAATTCCGGTATTTCTGGAATGTAGCTAATAGACTATTTTTATTTCCAGCGGTTACAGTAGTATAGTGAGTCACTGCAAGCTGTGATAACAGAGTATTCAACAACATTTCAACCTTTATTGCATGTTAAAACTTTCTGCTGGAAGCTGTAGGACATTCTTAGTGGTTCCTTAAAGGGAGAGTTCATCAAACAATACCATTTAATTCCTTTATATGGGACTAAAAGAACTAGTGTGTAGGATTTAGCAGTTAGCTTGTCTGTCCCTCCCATTTGAAGCATGTAAGAGAACCTACGATGGCTGTTTAACTGGCAGTATCTAGAGTCAAAAAATTTTGGTTAGCAGTTCTCACGCGCTTGCAGTGTTGAAGCAGTCAAGTCAGTGCTGTTTTCATCAATCCACCTGTGTGAGGTAACAGAGCATCTGAAATTGCCATGGCAACACGATGCTTCATGTGGATGCAAAAACATAGCTAGCTCTCCTCCAGTTCTCTCTGCAAAATGTGCATATATGTCAGCACCTCTTTTTTTTTTCTTTTCTTTTTTCCCCTCAGAGCTTTTAAATGAATCTTACTTTACAATTGTCAACACCCAGAACAATCTGCAGGGCCGACAGGAAGTTTTAAGGTTTTTTTTATATTTTACATGTACAGTGTGAGCACTCAGGTCGTGGCTTCAGAATCGGACAGTGTGAGCACATAAATCATAAGCTTTGGCTTTACATTGAAGATAGTTTACTTGTACAGTAGGAGTTGGAATTAAACAGCAACATTTCTTTAAATTGTACAGTGTATGCCCAGCTTAAAGTAATAAAAACACAACAATTCTTATTTTCAGGTGTTTATTCTCTAATAAAAAATATACTTATGAATATTATATTATATTTTTGTTATATTCTGCCAATAAAGCTCCATAAATCTTACACACTGGGCCTTTAAAGGTATAATGAAGAGGAGTAAAGAACATTTTAGCTAAATTACTGGATGTAGATCAATAGTAACTCCATTCAAAAGCAAATAAATGCTCCATAAAACCTCACACAGGCTGGTCTAACTAACTGACACGTCGGACTACATGTTTATGAAACTTCAGTATTAACAAAGAAATATGATTGACATCTCTCCAATCAGCAGCAGAGTTTATCAGCAGAATCAACTGTTCAAGATAAACGAAAGATTGCATTTAAAAAAAAGCACAATTATACCCAAAAATCAAACTATCCCACAACACATAACATAACACAGTGATGAAAAATCTGCTGGTCAGGCATAAACTAATATTAACCTCATAAAAATATAGTCCAGTCATGGTAATGTTTTCCAGAAGCTTTGCATTTCCAGTTTCTATTTTCTATTTTGTACATTTCAGTCTTGTTTTCAGTGTATAACAGTGTTTTGCTGACACTTAAAATTAAGACGAGCCATTGACAATTTGCTGGGAAAAAAAGCAACCCTACGATAGTTGTATGGTGTTTTATTGAACCTCTCTCTTCAACCAACAGGGAGGTCAGAGGTCAGGGTCAACTATGGAGCAGTGCAAATTGAGATGATGATGAAATGATAAATCACACTCTTTCTCCGCTACTGAGGCTTTGTCTTGCACTGTGAGTTCAAGAGAAAATAACCTAAAAAGAAAAAAAGACATTTTATTTCATGAAGCTAATTAAAAGACAATTGTCTGGGGGTTTTTTTGTTTTTGGTTTTTTTTAGGAATTTTATCTAAGAATGCTCTAAAAACAAATCTGAAGGGGAAAAAAGGACTTGTTGATGACAATCTTAAGAATCTGTAAAATGCCAAGAATGTTCCCTGTACCTTATACTGTTTTTATTTTGGTGCCAAATCAGTTGAAAAGGGACTGAAAACAGACATTACTCAGCAGTGGGGAATCCCTTGCTCTGCCACCTGCTTGTCAATCATCCCGGCCTGTGTTACGCGACCCTACCTGCTGCTACTGTCCCATGCTGCCCAATAATGACCATACCACACATACCAGAGCCACAGAGGGGAATTCCTGGACCATTCACCCACATCGTTGTTTTACTTTAGAGCTGTCACTGAGACCAGGTTTCCACTGAGCATTAAAACAACTAAAGGATGCTTTCCTGAGGGAGAAGTGAGGTCACAAGTTGTGCAGCATTGAAATGTATTGAGAGTGTGTGTAAACTGGTAAATACAATTACATAAGGGGCAGGATAAAATATATCTAGGGCTAAGATAGACTCTCTTTCTTGCCAGTTTTTAATACATTGATCAATGTTTTTCTCCAAATATCACTCTTTTCTTAACTGTGTTGCAGGTGCAAAGTGCCACAAACACAAAATTCTCTCATCATAGTTTTGTGCACATTGTGATTTTCGTCCTTTAAGTGCTTAGGTTAGTTTTTATCGTGCTTTATAGTGTTAAATAACTGAAGCAAGATTTTTCATTTGAGAGTCGAAATCAAATAACATCAAATCAAATGAAGTCCATGCTAGCAAGCTACTTGAGATTTTTTTTTTTAAATGTGGCAGCCAAAGTGCTCCACTTGTGGAGAAATATGTAACCAAACAGAGGCTCTATTCTCCTCCACAGCTCATTTGCATTTTCCTTGGTGTTAGCAACTGTGCTTCACAAACTCTTTTCCTCACTTACACATACAGAGACACACACATAGTGAGGGGTGTGCGTGGGCAGATAGAAAGGAGAGGAATCCCTGATAAGCCGGTAGCCTGGCGGAGGGCATAGAGAGAGGAATGGCAGCTATGTCGGGCATTCACAACACTGTGTGGTGTCACCAAACAAAGCCTTCCCTTCTCCCGCCTGTCAAAGACACCATTGTGGCGTGAGGAGAGAGCCTTTATATCACACACACATTCCACGCATGCTCCCACACACACATGCACACTCATAAACACACACTCACACACACACTCACACAAATAGAAAACCTACCATGTAAACCTACATATATACGGAAAAAGAGGCACACACTAAAACATTCAGTATGCTCTGTATTTTTACTTACAATATTAAAGGAGCAATATGTAGCAATTGCGCATGCAAAAATGAGTATTGCAGACAATAACAAGCAATGACGAGTCCTACACTTTAAGATAAATAGCAGTTTATAACTGTCAATTGTCTGTCTGTATAAAGTCAAGCCTGCTTCTCTGAAAATACACACTCTGGACTTTGACTTAAATCACTGCCTGCCAGACTCCATTAACATATTGCTCACTTTAACCGTTATAAACAACTACGCCTTCTACAAGATTATTAATCATTTCTTATGACTCATAAACAGACACTAGCTCATTCTGTGAACATTCGGCATTAATCTGAACTCTAAATAATGTGAGAAAACAGCCCAAAATATACATTTCAGAGGGGGATTTATTAGATTTCTCCTTTAACGTACATCTTTG
>JAJHUR010124216.1:3439-17765 GCA_027495735.1 Lutjanus campechanus | reverse complement strand
GCTATGTCCTGCTGTGGACAGGGTCAGCAGCAAAACACATTTTAGCCACCTAAAAAAAATTATATCAACCAAGTGTATGATATTCTCAGGATATTTTCACCGTGATTGATCTTTTTAGGTGCTGGGCTGCTGGGCCTGTCCACAGCAGTACATTGCTCAGCTTCCCTGCTGACTATCAGGACTAAGAGTGTTGCTTTAAAAATGCATTTTGACACAATTACTGATTACCTGGTAGAAAAAAAATGTATTCAGTAATTTAATTTTAAATGTTCATGTACATCCCCAAAGTTTTCTGACAGGGCTCTGAATTCTACTAGTTTTAAAATGTATTTTAAAATTGCAATCCTGTTATAAATAACATTTCTCTCTTTTTTTCTGAATCTGTAATGGAATACATTTATCCTAATTACAAGTGTAATCCCATACCATGTAATCTGTAACTCCCCAAACCTGTGGACTATCAATAAGTAACTCATAAAAGCGCACTTTAAAAAAATCTGAGCTATCACTTTAAAATCAGAGGGATTTATTATCAGCAGCCTTCATCGTTATTGGTAAAAAAAAATGTTTACATTTAAATCTCTTTAAATACAAGAGAGAAAAGCACATTTACATCAGCTGAATCCTCTGAAGCGAACTTAGTTTGATCAAACCTTGCAGGCAAAACCATCATCGCATCAAATGCACAAACCAGTCTTTCCTCTAAATGCTTTACCACTACTCATCATTGCAATCTACGAATGTTTGCACTTCCTTTCTTAATCCTCTGCCTGACACGGCAGCTTTCATCTCCCCCTCTGATCTTCGAGGCTTTGAAATGAGCAGTTCCACACCTGCTCGTCTCCAGACATTTAAACAGCAAAAGAGCTGTTGAACATTCCCCCACATCCTCACTTTGTTTATAATTCCACGGGCCAAGAGGCAGGTTTACTGGAGTTGTCTGGAAAACTTTACAGAATAGAAAAACACAGAACCCTCTCAAGTCTAGATGATGGACCTGAAGTTTTTACTCTGCAAAGCTGTTAAGATAAGACGTCAATCTGTTGCTCAACAGCACTACAGAGTGGAGACATAATGTTCAGATATTTACTGTACTCTTAATTAGTGGGTTTTAGCAACAATGCACAAACTAATACAAACAATTTCTTTAATAATAAAAGCACTTTTACTTGTGAAACAAAGATTTTTTGCAGACTATCTACAATAACACAACTGTGTTTCTCAGTGATTTTTACTGATGCTTTCATTCACTTGCAATATTTTCTTTTTTCAGTTAAATGTATTGGTATTTCTGTGTTGTAAAGGAATGAGCATTTTGCTCTGACTATATGATGCTTGGATATACAGATGCTCTTCTCTATACATTTTAATGAGTCTGTTCGCAGTGAAAACAAAGAAAATATTGCTCCTTTTTGCATAGAAAACAATCTGTCTGCAGTCTTGCATTAGGTGAGATATGAATGCATTCACTAAAGATGTAGTTTTAGGGCACATAGCACCATCAACTGACGGAACCGTGCAATTACACCTTTGAAGAAGGCAAGGGAGTCCCAACAGTGTGCTCAACATGTTTTCATAGATTAAAACCGGGAGGTTAATTTGCACTGACTCACTATCCTGGTGAGACTTTAACTCAGAACTGTAAAACATCTGGTTTCTTTGTGGTTTCATCCAAATCCTCCTGCAGAACTTGATAATCCAATTATTCATTTCACTGATAGATTTGCTCAAACAATCCACAAAAGGCGCTAAATAACCTCTCTCCAATCTTTCCCTCTTTGGCATAATTCTCTTTTTTCAGCAGGAAGCAAACCATTAGTTGATGCCAGGCGGCAACATTCTAACATTAAGTGTACAATAGTTGCACACAGTAATCTAAATGAACCGTACAACCTTTTTATTTCAGTTGTACTCCATTGAACAGGTGGCTTTAAATGGTATAAACCAACTAGGGAAAAGATTTAAAATAAAAATGTGTTTGTGGGCCATAGGGAGGGAGATGGAGTGCCAGGAATGGCTACAGTATTTCTGTACAGTTGCAATACAAATTAATAGAGGTTTTTGTGTGTGCTGGTGTATTTTGTGTGTCTGTGCCCAAAGATTAAATTAGTGGTTGAGACGAGTCTGTTCTTGCTGCCCAGTGAGGCCACCGTCCATCAGAGCCCCGGAGCTCCATAAGGCCTTATCTCGGAGCACGTCATCCACTGTCCACACCTTCAGCAGCAGAAAACTTCTTCCTCTTTACGGCTCACCTTTATGTCCATCAGCCTTTTCTGTGAGGAGACAATGGCCAAAACAAACGGTGAATGATAAGGGTGCAACTCATTAGCACAGCTGTGTAATGTGCTGCATGTGTGCGAAAGATAGAAACCATTCGAAGACTCACCTTTAGGGATGAACATCAGTGAGCTGCTGAATATTCAGAAGCGTGACAGCCCCTCTCTTGGTCCATCGTACAAGAACTCATGGCCCAATCCACTGCCACACTTCCCACAACAAACCTGTTTCAGTACATTTGAATACAGAAGGTATTTTATATTATAAAGAAATATACAACTCTGATTCCAAAAAAAGTTGTGACACTGTATGACTCTCACTAAATAAAAATAGTTTGCAATGATTTGAATATCCTTTTTGACCTTTATTGATTTGAATACAGGACATAAACAAACATACAGGAAAGATAATCTACCTTTATGGGTCCCCATGCTTCAGGGTGTTTGGAGACACTGTCCTCATGGATTGTCTCTGAGAAAGCTGGCCAAGGAGAAGAGTGCTCAAACTTTGACGTGCTGGAAAATAACTCATGCCCACATTCAGAACACACATATATACCTGAGGGGGGAAAAAGTGTCAATGAATGGACAAATAAAAACTATGGGCTTTTATTTTTATGCTTAACTTCATGTTTCTTTTGCGACTCACCAGGCTGAAAGTGATTTTTATATTCTTCTCCACCAGAGAAGGAGCAATATGACATTTCATCCATTTCAAAGGTCCCAAAACCGAAAGTAATTTCTCCTTAGTTTGAAACGTATGTTTACAAAGAAGTCACACTGCTTGAGCTGAACCAAACATGCTCGTCCAGATCAGGTGTCAACAGCTCTGTCCTCCTTGTGTAACATCAGATCTTATTCTCATTGCTCCCACCTGATGGCAGCACTAACATCAGAGCTGCAGAGCCAATGAGGACTGCTCAGTCAGACAGACATGTTGTTTTAAACTTTAAAAATAACATTACTCTATATGTCATCTATTATTATTGTATATTTTATAATAATAACAAATAATAATAATAATATGACAAAGGTAAAGAAAAAATGGTGACCTGAACGTTGTTTTACCGCCTCTTCAGGAAGAGGTTTCATATTACATTTGCGTCTGCAGAGGGCAGAACCAGTATTTAGAGCCAGCTGGCTTCCAGTTCAGTCCAAAACAAGTGACTCCATCCTACTTGTCTCATCATGGACTCATAATAATAAGCAAAAAACTTTCAAAACCAGAGCAAGAAGGTGCTCCACAAAATAAAGATTCAGAGAAATATTAACCACAATTTAAAGGAAAATTATACACAGAAAATGCAGTAAAGATGGAGATAGAAAAACAAACAGTGACCTTGAGTACTGGGTTTAATAAGTATGATGAAAACCAGTTTAGAGCCAGTAGAGTCAGTAGAAATAGTGATTTTAATATTTTAAAACAAGAATATAGACATCAATCAATCATTAAAGCATTGATTTTTTAGTTTAAAATATACTAATTTCATTCTCTGCATATCAATGATTATGAACCCTTTACATAAAGCCTCTCAAAAGTGTGAAAATAGAAGACATTGTTACTCATTTTCTGCATCTAGCACACTAAACACTGCAGGTAAAGGCCATTGTCGATGAATAAAACTTTAAAATGTCACACGTAATCTTTGGAAAAGGTTCATCAGTCTTACATTCACGGTTTCTGACTGGTATACTTGGCTGGCTTATAGAATCATGAGAAGTCTTTTACAGTCTCAATCACTATTAATAAATCTCAATAAATGTCAAACTGATGAGACGGTGATTGTGTAATCAGTGACGATACCCTGCAGATGATAATGATTGCATAATAAAAGACATTGAGACGGGTCCTCTGTTCTTGATGTACAGTGGGGCCATCATTAATCAGAGCCCTGGTGCTCCCAGATTGGGCTTTTCTCCCAGAACTCTTCATGCACTGTCCGCACCTCCAGCAGCACAGAGAAACGTCTACAAGTCCAGCAGCACTCTCCTCTGATGGCTCACCTTACTGTCCATCAACCTTATCTGTGGAGAGGGGAGGAGAAACGGGGAGGTGACGGGTTTGTGTCAGAGTAAAGCCATATCACAGGCCGGGCATTACGGCCACTGTGCCAAAGATTAACTCGGTTTGGCTCTGAACTTAAGTGACATTAAAGGAGCTGGTCTAAAAGTCAGGGTCCAAAATGCAACTGTTGTCTCTGAGGACTGCTGGTGACACGTACAAGTCCACATTGCCATAACAATGATTATTTATGGCTGGTCAGTTTGAAAATTCACTATTTGGCCAGTGGTCAAAGAAATAAATAATGCACGCTGCTTATGACCAAGATAAATACGGAGTGTGACTTTTTTATTTTTAAAAAACTGCTGCATATATCTACAATAAACTAATATTGGCTGATATATTGGCCGGGCTGACTTATCAGTCGAGGTATATATGTTATCTCTGCTGTAAAATATGTATAATGTATAATATGTATGATATAAATGTTATATAATATGTATAAATATGCATAACTAGGGCCAAAATAACACACGGCCAGGGCATAAACAGTAGCTGCAACCCGGGATTGTATAATCTGACTCGTACCTTTAGGGATGAACTTCAGTGAGCTGCTGAATATTCAGAAGCGAGACAGTCCTTTGGCTGGTCCATCATTCAAAAACTCATGGCCAAGTCCATTTCCACATTTCCCACACCGCACCTGGAACAACACATTATACATCTATATCAAGATTTTGTGCATTTCCATAGAGTTAGCGCTGAATCATTTAAACAAGTCCTTCACTAGTCTATTAAAGATTTGGTACCAACACCAGTTGTTTACTCTAAAATATCCAAGTGGGAAATTGTGTGTTGGCTGGTCAAGAATATATCTGACTTACACTAAGTGTCCTCTGATAGATTCAATAAATCTTTGTTCTACTGTACCTTATATGCCCCAGGTCTCTCCTCCTGTTTGGACACACTATTCTCATGGATGGTCTCTGTGAAGGCTGGCCAGGGGGACGAGTGCTCATACTTGGAGCGACTGTAGAACAGCTGGTGATCACACTTGGAACATGCATAAATCCCTGAGGAGTAAAGGATTAGAGATGATATCTAGTTTGTGACATGACGAAAGAACTACTTTAATACGAGTCTTGTTAAGAATGACCCTAGCACCGCTAAGGGTGCTATGTTGTAGGGCTTGGCAATATGGCTTATAAATATCTCAATATTTTTATGCTAATCCGTGATATACAATATTTATCCTGATACATGTTTTCTCTAAAATAACACAGAATACGATGCATTGCTGCAGACTGAACTATCCAACAGTATATAAAGCAGTTAAACTTAGCTCAACCTGAAACATCTGTCTACAGCAGCAAAATGCAACGTATACATTAAAAGGCGACTACTTCTAATTTTGGGTTTTTGAGGTTTCTGTATAATTTTGTAGCTTCCCAGTTGTGTTCCTCGTGGATATAAATTAAAACATTCAAATTCTGGTCAAAAGACAGGTTTTGGGGTCAAAACGCTTTTATTCCAAGCCGTTCTAAACACTTTCAAATGTGACATGATGTAGGTTTCTGCATGATGACTTTTGATCAGATAACAAATAATACTGTCATAATACATGAAATAATTGCAACACTGAGCCAGGGGAAGAGTACAAGATAAGTGGTACACATTTTGGTTTGGTCTGCATTAGATTGTCGCTGTTTAACAATTTTCCTTTGTCATAATGTGTATTGTTGTAGGGAGCTGTAATGTAGCGGTCTATTTGACCGCAGCCTCGAGAAAACACCATTAATTAACACTTTCAGGTCTTTTCTAAGATAAACCAAGGGCAACCAGTTGTTTTAGATCATCTCAAACAAAATGTTCCTGGATGCTGGCATAGTTAATCAATACAGATCTGGAAATTAATGATGTGTCAGAGCTTGAGTGGCTCATAGTGCACAGAGCTGCACTTAGAGATTTTATTACTTTTGCTCTGATGAGATCGAAACCCAGCACGGCACGATTTTCTGAAATGTCTGAAATGTTTTCATAGATGTCCAATGTCATGCTTGCTTATTCAATCGTATTCACCACCGCAGATAAAAGATGCGACTTGAAAATCATCAGTAATATTTGGAGCAGACACAGCTGCTGCACACAACACACACACGCCTACGGCAAAAAGTTAGTTTGAAAAGCAGTAGGGATATAACACCGGACCTGCAGTACGGAGCACCAGAGTAGCGTTTATGTTTACACCACAGCAAACTGAGCCGGGCTCAGCCACCCCTGACAGAACACAGCCGAACTGGGACCAAACACAGACTCTGAGACCAAGAGGAACCAGCTTGACAACAGAGAAAACTGTACCAAGCGGATATACTGTACAACAGCTCCGATTAGGATTCTGACTCCTGGGGCAGGAGAGGGGTAAAGCAAAGAGAAGCTACAGGGAGGTTGGATGAGTTTTATTTTGTTTCTGTCTAGTTTGAAGTGTGTTTTACAGACAAGCTCATTGGAGCTTGGATTACACCAGATGAGCAGTATAGAGGCAATCTATGTTTGTTTTTGTTTTGTTTTTTAAAGTTTGAACACTTGTCACTATTCACTTAAATTGTCTGGGGGGTTCTGCAATAATGTTTTCCTGTAGATAATTACTGAATTTTCATTTTTAGGTGAACAATCCCTTTACAGGACACAAGTAGGTAACAGGTGATAGCATGTACGTGGACGTCCCTTTGGGTTTGAATGCGTTTTAGGCAACTTTTGCAGGATGGGTTTAGTTTCGTTTTTTAAGTTCGTTGTGTACCCTACATATATAACACATACACATTTCTATACGCATGTTGTTGTTTTTCGTATATTTCGTACATGAGAACACCGAATTTTGTAAGGGGTCGTTGTGTAACCTGGACATGGGTTACAAAACTTAACTAGGTTACTTAACAAAGGCTTACTTTGGTATTTCCATGACCATTAGTTCAATTTCCAATCCACTATTACTACAGCGTCGGCCCCAAGTAATAGTATTTTGGTAGCTACAGCCTACAAGGACAAGAGTGGATAAATAACACGGCTTTTTGTAAAATTATTACGCGTTAATGTTACAATGAATAGTTAGCTAAAAGTAGCTAGCTAGCGATAATTATCGTTAACTCTAATTTCCCTGAACAGTCTCTAAACAATACCCGCTATGCAGAAATTTTGAATAAAGTACAAACAATTAAATTCATGAGGGTACCTGGTTTAAAGTGGTCTTTAAAGACCTCTCCACCGAAGAAACTACAAAACGACATTCCTCCTCTTTCAGCAGAGTGTTTACAGACGGTCTTGCTGCCCTGCACGGTTTTAAGTTCTCTGGACGAGCACAAACATAGGCTGGAAACAACAGGACTTCCGGTTTGAGCGTCTAGCCTTCAAAATAAAACCAGTGAACATTGCTCTCACCCAGAGCCCTAGAGATAGATTCTATAGATTCTATCTCTAGGGCTCTGCTCTCACCCGTAGATTGTATAGCTCTCACCATGTAAAATCATAATAAATTGATTTTTAAAAAATATTTTTACATTTTCAGACGATTATATAAATAATTACATTGTCATTATTATTAAAGACCCCCTTCAAAGGGTCAATTTTTTTCAAATCAGGTTTTTAACCTGATCTTGTGTTACAAGACATATCAGGAGCGAAATAAGTGTGGAGAGGGCGGGACTATTTGCATATTCATAAATCCTTGAATACTAAATGGAAGCAAGGTTTAGAGCTTATTTCTTTTTTCCACTCGTATGTTGTCGCATGTCTACAAGTATGTATCCATCTCCCTTTGAAATTGACGCTTTTATTTTGAACAACTCAAACCGGAAATGATATTGTTGTTGCTAACGGGTGACAAACTGTGAGGATTGACAGGTTGAGCTAGGTTAGCTGAGTTTATCTCCTCGCTATCCAGCCACTATTGCGGATGTTTTTGTGCCACAACTGTCTCTGGAGACATGGACAGCACAATGTTTCAGCTGAGGTCGTTCGTTCATCAGCGGCTGTACGCAGCAGCAGAGGAGATTCTCGGGGAGGTGGAGAAAACCATAACGTTAGCTCTGTACGAAGCCGAAGTTAGTCGATCTAAAGAGGAGGTTGAAAGTCTGCGGCACCAGCTGGACCTTCTACGAAAGAAACCAGGTTTGGGACTCTGGACAAATGTGCAGCTAAGTTGCGCTTTACACAACTATATTTAGTGGTGTGGTGTTACCTGAAGAAGTAGCTAACTATAATGTCTAGCTATGGATGTGCCTCCCCGCTTGGCCACGCATGCGCACACGCACTCAATCCACTCAAACTACTGAACCAGCTCTGTTGCAGCCGTAGTAGAAATATTTCAGTACTGTAAATCTTAATTGAACAGTGAGCAACACTTTTCCATAACTTCTGAAGAGAGTTAGGCTTGAGTGCCCATGTAAATTAGAGTTTTTAATATTGTGTATGTCAATAGATGTCCTAATTTTGTTTCTCAGCTAAGAACTCTTAACAACAGTGTGGTGTCCCATTGTTTTAACTGACAATTTGGTATAATGTTTGTTAATTTTGACTGGGGGCTGCACAGTTACTTGCAATCGCAATAAAATCACAATCTGGCCAAGTGCAATATCCAAATTGCAGAACCAGAACCAAATAGCATTTTTTTTGAAAAAGGAAAAGTTTATTAGAAAACAGCATTATAATGAGGTACTGTAGTGCTGCATAGATGTCCTGGCCTAAAAATCTTGCTTTCCAGATGAAAGAACACATTTGTTTGGTACAGACCTCACGATTTTAATTTAATTTTCAAAACTTTCAAAATGACTTTTTTTTTTTTTTTTTAACCAAAACGTGCAGCTCTAATTTTGTCTTTTTGTTGCTGCTATACATAATCTCTGATATAAGATGTAGCCATTTCAATCAAGTGTAAAAGCAGAAGATAAGTAGAGTAAAAGCACAATGAAGTATCAGAGATTAGCAGTTTGAAAAGTGGAGAGCACTGGTAAAAAAAAAAAAGTGACTTAAAAGAGCTAAAGGATAGGAGGTAAGGGGTTAAAGACAGGATTTTTAGAAACTGCTTGTTGAAAAAAATACAGATTTTGAATGATTAAGAATGACCTCATGACCCTCTTACACATTAGTGTCCCTATATGCAGATCCTGTTAGTGAAGTGTGTGAGAGACTGAGAGCTCATCAGTGAAGTGATGCTCTGGAGGACCTAACCCAACACTGCCCCAGTTCAGAGGGATACTCAGCTCACTTTGTCTTATTATCAGGTTAAATGAACAAAACTGATAGTTTTGATTTTCAAATTAACTGACTTGTTAACTTATTAAATTAAGTTGTTGCAAGGATTGACAGATAAATCAGATGTTTTACTGCATTTGATAACTGCAACTGCAGTTTAGTTTCTTTGGTAACATTTGATAGAATTTACAGTAGATTCTACCAGAGCTACTTCCTGACTGCAGTAAAATCTATTGGAACTACTATTTTTTCTTCCTAAAACAAAATAGCTCCTACATGAAACTGCTCATAACAAGGTCTGTGGATTATCTTGAGTAACTGGGTCATGATTTCTGGAAAGAGACATTGCTTTTTAGTTTTTCAAATTTAGGGCCCAGTGCCATCTAGTCCCGTTATATCTGAGAGAAGGCAGATAACTCTACAGCCGATATCTCCAAAATAGCTGAAAAGATAACAGCTTCTAAAACATTATTAAGGATTTGATATTAATCCTAAACAGACACTAACTCATTCAGTGAACATTTGGCATTAATTTGAACTCTAAAATCGTGAAACAGGCAAACAAAAACATTTATTCCAGCCCAGAATGGAAATTTCAAAGCACACTGCAGCTATAGAGTTGTTTTAGGAGATGCAAGTATTTCTACTTAGCATGTCTCCTTAATCTCTGATGACATATCATAGCCATTTTATGGTTTAGTACTGTAAATATATTGCATATTTATCCTTTAAAAATTAAAATATTAGCTATGAAGCTCTTTGTTAAAAACAAATAAATAATACTAGAATGATCATTTAAATGAATTAGTCTGAAAACTTTCCATGGACCTCTGGGTTTTAGACATTACAGGCTGTTGGGTAACTTTTCCTCCTATGTCTTTTTTGTAGCTGACGAGCCTTCACTGACAAGCAGCACCGTGGAACGTGGAAACGAGAGTGACACCACACTCCTGCAGGAGAACCTAGGACCCTCAACACCAGAAGAAGCAAACTTCAGTGTGAGCACTGAGGTCCCAGGGCCATCTCAAACCAGCACAAATGTGGACAGTAATAACTGGAACTACTGCTTGGTTGAGACAGACTTCAAGATGTCCAAGATAAAAGAAGAGCAAGAGGACCTCGGGGATGACAGTCAAACACAGGACATTGTTTTCACCTCTCCTGAAATTGTGAAAAGCGAGCAAGATCAGACAGAGACGCAAGTGTCGTATGAAATGCAGCCAGTTTCTTCAGACTGCTCTGCGGCCCAGAGTGAGGACAATGACAATGATGAAGAGGAGCTAGTGAACAGCAAAGGAGAGCAGACCAAAACGATGACAGAGAAAGGAAAGATACTGCGAGGACGAAGGGGCAGCATTAACAAGAACAGCCAAGCAGCGTTGCCACTTGACAAATGTTCAGCTAAAAATGAAAAGGGCCGCAGTTTTTGCCATTTGTGTGGCAAGGGATTCCAGTACATCGGCTCTTTGATGAAGCACATTAAAACACATGATAACAAAATTGATTGCACAGTTTGTGGGATGACATACCAGAATACAGAGGAGCTGATAACTCATTTGAAAGGTCGTCACAACAAATCGTACTTTTGCAGTGTTTGTGGCAAGACTTTTGCCAATAACCGTTGTCTCCGGCTGCATGAAAGAATACACACAGGCATCAAAGAGTTTATGTGTCAAGAATGTGGCAAAACATTTTATCGCAGAGAGCATCTGATTGTTCATGTGAGGACCCACTCTGGGGAGAAACCATATCACTGTGATATTTGTGGCAAAGCATTCAGTCAGAGCCAGAATCTTACAATTCATAAAAGAAGTCATTCAGGGGAGAGACCGTATCATTGTGGCCTGTGTGGCAAACTTTTTAACACGAGCAGTCACCTCAAAACACACATGAGATACCATTCAGGAGAGAAGCCCTACCCATGTGACATATGTGGTAAACGTTTTCGCCAAAGTGGGCAGATGACGAGACATAGGACCACACATACAGGAGAAAGGCCATATGCCTGTCATGTTTGTGGTATGAGATACAGGTTTGCACCAAATCTTAAGGTGCACTTGCAAACTCATGACAAGGTAGCAGTTGAGTGAAAGCCGTTAATGAGATGGACCATCTCAGAGCTTGTACGTGACTTACACCAGCACTGTTTAGGCTGGCTTTACACAGTGAAACTTTCACACAACTTTATCTGGTCGAAACTTGAAACTAAGTTGCTAAGTTGCATGGTGTAGAGCCCTTTGCAACACACTTGAAACTTGTCTGAAACTCAGCAGCAATAGTTGCAAAACTCTGAACTTTGTGAAACTGGTTTCATGCAACAGCTGATCAAAAAGCTGGTAGCATCAGACTATAATGGGGTAACATTCCAACCAATTGTAATTGATTGATTTCAACTCGACAACACCTTATAACCAAAATGTACAAAAAAATAAAACATGAGATGGTCTTTTGGACGGGGGTTGAACACAGCGCAGCCATGTAGAAGGAGAGCGGCGTGGAGCGGCATGTGGGGGTAGAGCGGAGCAGCAGAAGACAGCCGTCCTGTTAGATCACTTATAATTAAGAGGGGAAACTGCCTGCCACGTAACAGTTGTCCATACAGTGTGATATTGAAAAAAAATTAAAAAAAAGAAGGAGTGCCACGGAATTAAATTGTCCCGTTAATAGGCTAAACATTTTTCTTATAACAGCAGCGCACACTTCAATAAAGGAACCATTAACATTTCGGCCTAAATAAACAATAAAATATTGGCTTATGTATCCGAGCAGGTGAAATGGCACTCGGATGCCGCCCAAGCCGAGCGAGTACTCAAGTACTCGGATATTGGCTACAGCCCTACTAAATACCACCATATATCAAGCTACAATTTCATACTGATGTCAGAAGATGGCAACAAAGATATATATATTTGTTTTCTTAAAATCAAAGGGTGATTACACTCAGAGGCAAATTTGATGATCATTTGGTCTCTCTTTTGAGTAGCTAGGAGGTTGTGTTTTCCTCCAGTGTATCAATAAGTATTATTGCACTGATAGCTCTCTTAATGTTCTCTGGGACAGCCATTACCAAACTAAGTAGCCAGTGCAGCACAAAAATGATTTGAAATAAGAAACAAAGATGCAAATGTAGTTACAATGACATGTTCCACTACATGCACATCATAATTTAGTGAGAAAATTATTATAAAATAAAAAACGAAACCAGTCTAATTAATTTGTGTTGCATCTGATGGGAAGTTTCATCACTTTGCAACCTGCACCTGGTTGTGTGAACGTTTCACTGTGTAAAGGCTGCCTTACATGCACGATGACATAACTCAGCTGGTGACTATTCATGAGTTTAACTACAAATCATATGTAGCCAACTCAGATACTACCAACTACCAACCATTTCTAATAGCACACCGTGAGTTGTTAGTTTGACTTGGTAAATGTCATGTAGCTACTGGCATCAGTAAACACTGAGGTACTGTTGAGATAAGGCACCTTACCATGAACATTTAATCACATTTTTCTATCTGCAGATTAACATTGGGCAGAGCGGTCATGGAAATTTGTTGAGGTCATTATATTTCATGAACCAGTTATTATTTTTAAGGCAAGATACAACTACAACAACATCATTTTTTTCATGCACTCATCAATTTTGTCTCAAGATGTCTTCTTTTAGACTAGAGGAAAGAAAATGTCCAAAATACATATTTAGGTGTTAATTTTAATTCAGGTTTCTGTTCTGGACAATTCTGCAAATGAGTGCATATTTAATTAGATGATCCTCGTTTGCATATTTAAGCTTAAAATTTCACAAAAAATATTTTGGTCACAAACTGGCCCTGCCTCTTTCACTCAAAGTTCAGTCTGATTGGGAAATTGCAAGGCAAGAGAGAATGGGTTTGAAGGATCCCTTATTAATTCAGTCCTACGACCGAATCACACCAGTGCTGATATTTACAAACACAGCACTCCCTCTCGTGTAATATTGCTTAAGTGCACGGCAAAATAAAACAAGAAGTAGAAGGGTAGGGATGCTGCTCAGCTGTAGTGGCTGCAAAGACAGTGACAGAGATTAAAGGGATAGTTTGGAGCATTTGTGGTGGGTTTGTATGAGTTACAACTTAGAGGTGGAAATTTTTGTTGCGTACTGAAAAAGAAATTCTGCCCTGGACTTATCTTACCTTGATTGATGAAGGGGGAGTGGGGGAGCTTACATTACTGTGGATCAGCAAAACCCCTGTCTGTATTTTAGTAGACATTTGTGCGCAAGCTTTTACTGCAAGCAGAGAGAGGTAGAAAACAGGTCAGTTTTAACTCCACTTCCTACATTACTTTATGCTGTTGACAAGGTTCATTAGTTCATTATTTAAATTTCTGTGAATTATTAATGTTAACGTATCCTCTGCTCCTGTTAAACCAAACTCTATTCTAAAAACAGCTGTTTTATGCTTTTCACAATAAAAAGGAACTTTAATTACACCATCACTAAGACTCCTCTGATTCACTTTGATTTAAATGTACAATCAACACACTTATCATTTACTCAGTAACATCATTGATTTGGATTTAATTTTTTTTTTTTTTTACAGTGAATGTGCTTGGTTCAACCTTTACGGTTGCAACCTTATTCATTCATTCAATCATTCGCGAAAGGTTCCTAAACGTCCACTGTCGGAACATAAACAGTGTGACACATAGAGGAAGTAAACATTACAAGCACGAGTAGCGTCAAGTGTTGACTTGCCTGAAAGACGACGTTGCAGTCGCAATCAGCGCTGCTGATTATTTCATTTGTTATTAAGCAACA
>JAJHUR010124192.1:1877-13337 GCA_027495735.1 Lutjanus campechanus | reverse complement strand
CAGGTACACCTCGCTGCCGAAATCAAACACCAGGGCCTGGATACACACACACACACACACACACACACACACACACATACACACACGCATGCACAATTAGATATCAAAATGGACATGTGAAGACCTGAAACAAACTAGAAACAACACACAACAAATGATGAGCATCAGGGACCAGAAACCTTTAAACTAGATCAGAATTATCCAGATTTTGTTATCCCATTTTTTTCTACCCAAGATCAAACTGATCTTGCTGTATACCCTGTTCTGTACCTATGATTCTGGGTAGAATCCAGATCAAACGTTGTTTAAAAAAAAAACCCAATTCTGACATTTAATTCAATCCGGATTATTCTGATCTAGATCTAAGGTTTTAAAACACTGTCCCCAGGAGAGTCCAGAAGAGAGCTCAGACCTCTGTGGAGCCCAGCAGGGAGATGCTGGGGATGGAGGCCCAGGCCTGTTCATGAGGCACCAGTCTGTTCTCCACCAGCCTGTACACACAGTTGGACTCCACCACCCCTTGCTCGTAAAACTCATCCTCCTCCTCTGCACTGGCTCCTGTAGGGAGATGCAAACATGCTGTACAGTTAATATATACACAGACCCAACACACGGTTTAGTCTTATTTTTCCAGATGTTAACTTTTTTGTTGTAAGGTGATTACACCCACTGTGAGTGAGCACTAAAATTGCAAATGCATAAAAGAATAAGTTGTTTTCTGCCCTTTGCTTTTGTGTGTTTTTGTATAAACTGAATGATAAACACAGTACTCCTAAAAAAATTCAATGTCTTGTGACATTGACTGTCAAAGCATTAAGGAGCAAAACGAACAATCTACTGCACTACTTTGACTTCTAACCTCTGTATTGTGTCCTTCCTCCCAGAAGGCTCCAGAAGTCTGCAGCCAGGCTGCTGTCACAGTTCAGCCCTTCCTCCAGGTGGACGATCTGGGAGGCCTGACAGCCGAGATCCCTCTGACTCTGGATGGACGACGCCAGCTCAGAGGCCTGAAAAAAAACAGAAAGATCTCTTTCTAAAACGACAGCAGAACGGTCATAAATGAATCTTGTAGAAACAGAATACTTGTGTCATTAAAAAGTATTTTTGAGTTTTGCAACAGGTGCTGCAAACAACAGATGAGAGCAGCAAGTAAACAAAAGTAATCAAGACATGCATACTGTGGAAATTAACTAATAAATCCCCGTAAACTTACTGATTCTGTGTGTTTAATGCATAATGAAAGAGAACATTGATGCTGTTAGTTATGTTGAGAGCAGAAAGCAACACGAAACATTCAGCACTGTAAGTTTTACCTCCAGAAGCAGTTTTATTTTACTGCGTCTGTAAGCTGTTCAAAATGTATTTAATGCACAAAGTGCTCTCTGGAGCAGCCAGTTTGGTTTTTTTAATGACATTTTATGCATTTTGTGGCATGAAATGAGATCTGATATCATTTTAATTGGTAACACCCAGAGAGATATGGAGTGATTTTTCTGGGCATATGATAATTAGGTTTTTGAGAGGAGTGACGTTTTCACACATTCTCACCAAATTTACATTTCATGGCACAAATTGTCAAATACTTTCTGCACCTGCACTTGAGTGTCAGACTAATCAGTCTGACAGTACACATCAATGATTACTTAACTTATAGTTTATTTTGGAACAACTACTTTCATACCAAGCATATTTTAGTTGAAATTAAATTGTAGAAAAGCCTAATTTTAAATGTATTTAGTTTACTTTTATGTGCTTAAGTGGAACAGTATACTTATTACACTTAAATTATATGATTGTGTATGTAAAATATAAATAAAAATAAAAACATTACAGTATGTTACTGTCCTCCTCTGTGATACCTTGGCTTTCTCCTGTTCATTGGCGAACTCTCCGCTCCACAGGATGCAATGCTCCGGAGTGACCAGCAGGAAACAGTCTCCGCTGTTGAGCGACCGGACCGAGGGCTCCACCAGACGCACCTGGACATGCCGCCTACCTGTCACCACAGACACTCGTTAATATAAAAACCTGAACACAAAGACATCATCCTGAGGACACAGATGAACCAAGTCCTTTTCTGACCTTTGATGTGAATGAGCATCAGGCTGCTGAAGGGAGGAAAAGACTTCACAGCATCTGAGGAAGAGCTGAAGTCTTCTGATCTGATCAGATGTGACTCAGAGGAGTTCTTGGACTCTGTGGGGAAAAACACACACAATAAAGAAGCTGAATAAGGCAGACAAAGTAAAAATTAAAGGAAATGAAAAAAAAAAGAGAAAATATTCCCACTCACTCTTCTCTGCTTGGATCCTCTCCTCTGAAGCTGTGTTCACTCTGTCTCCCATGTAGTCCTGCCTGATGTCCTCCCTGGCAGCCAGAGCCCTGAGAGGGTTTCTGGAGCCCTGAGTCCGACGGGACGGACGCACAGAACGCCTGTGCTCTGCTACTGCTGAGGTCAGCCTGCACCACACACGAAAAGCTTCACACACCCAGTACTCACAGTCTCCATGAGGTTTTTGTATTTCATAGCCAAAAATTCTGTGTGTCATCATGTAAATTAATACTCCAAAATCATTGTGGTCAGGGCCAATTTGTATAAAGTATAAAGCCAAGAGTAAGTTTAGTTTTTTAGTGCACAGACTGGAGTACTTTCGCCCTTATTGAACTTAATTATTTGTGAGACAGTTTGTAAATTATTTACGTGAACTCCAGAAGTTTCCTAACCCTGTTAGGAGTCACCAGCAGATGGCTGCATTTCTCTTTCCAACAAAGACAAAATATCTTGGAAATATAATAACAACAAGATGAAAAAACATACAAGGTCTCTGTTCTTATAACCACACAACATGGAATGATCCAAATAATGACATGATGGATTTAGCACAGAATCACCATCTTTATCAATTTAAAAAGTATAATAATTATTATCTATATATTATCTATTTGATTCATGCAAAAAATAATGTGCAGGACCTCCCTTTAAAACTGATAATATGTCGCTCATTAATCCACTCATAAACTTGTCAAAAAAAGTTTAGAAATTTGTTTTTGTTCCATGTCACTGTATTTTTTTCATTTCTTTTTGCAAAGATGTGCTGTTTGTAAGGATCCTGCATTGATGGGATGAGCAGCACAGCTGATTATGTGGGTGGGGTCGTGAGTGAAATGTCCCTCCACCACATCACTAAATATTTAAAATGTTCACTAACACAGTCATATCAGCCAATAATCTTACAATCTGTGGTAAAAACTGGGCTCACATGGGTGTGTTGGTCTGGCAGAGGACGCCCAGGTCCTGCTCGTTCTCTGTAGCAGCAACGTCTCCACAGGCTGGGGGTGCACACGTGGAGGGAGGTGACTGATCGCCAGAGAAGCCTCCGTCAAATGCGTTTGATTCATCCACATGCGTTTCCTCTTTCTCCTCATGTGGAGCCGCTGAGAGCAGACAGCTCTGTGGAGCTGCCGGGGAACGGGACAGGCTTTACATGATCTTATATTCAAAAAACAAGACAAATCACAATAAAACATTTTATGATATAAACAATTGCTGCTCTAACCTTCATCTGCGCATGTTGGAGCTTCTGTGGAGGGTCTCCTCTCATGAGAGGCGTCGTTTCTGTCCGATTCTGAAGATTCTTGTTGGTTCCTCTCCTGCTGTGCGATTATTTTCCCTTCATCCGTCTGAAGCTCATCCTCAACCTCCTTCGCCTACACAGCCAAAGAAACAGACGTGTTAATTAACTATTTAAGCATTAAAAAAAATATTTAAAGATTCAAAGAAATGCTGTCACCTTCTGTCTCCACTGAGGCTGAATCTGGTTCTTGGTGGGAGAGGAGACTTCTTGTGCCTCAAAGGACAGATTTGTCTGAGGATGTGAAAACAGAATGACATGGACCATGAGGCAGCAGGTGAGTTCTTTAGTGTAAGAGTGAGGGCAGAATGCAGGGGAATAAACAGAATAAGTTATCTGATCCATTTGGGAACGATAAACAAACAAGAGCGCTCAGAACATAGCAGGCAGCAAAACAACACGAGTTCAAGATGTACAGATTTTACTATCTGACATGACTCAGGCAGAAATCATGTTCATGGATGAGGTTATATTAAAGTTTATTTCATTTTATGTTTAGTCACATTCATAGACTTCCTCACTCTCTGACATATCTGACATATCCCGCGTGCTCATGGGAATTATAGTAACTAGCCAGCAATGGTTAGCTAGCACCTGCAGGTACCTTGAATAAATTACAGATTTCTCTCCATTTGAGCTTTGTTGGAATTATTTTGGATGATGTAAGTACACAACTTAACAAATATCATATGTCTTGTGTTTTTTAGGCATTTTAGTGCAGAAATGTTTCATATTATAGCTTTAAATTAAAGGAAAACATGTGATGCTCAACAAGGAAACACATCAGACAAGACAAAGTTTCACTTCCATGTTTCATTTGAGCAACAGAACCGAATAAGGAGCATGAATTTAATGTTCTTGTAGATAATGGAACAAAACTTGGCTCTATTTTGCAACTAGTTTCTCCAATATTATTGCAGGTTTTTAAAAAAAATCTAATTGGGTCATTCTCACAAATTCAGCCATTTTGGAAGAATATATTCAAGTTTTTGTAAAAGGCTTGTGACACCAGTATGAAGGCTACTTAATGTACGTCCTTGTTGTAAAAACTAAAATGTAAATATGCAAAATGTTTCTAAAAAGGTTAGGAACTTCGAGTATAAGGTAACTATGAGAACAGCAGCACAGAATAAACAGAGACAGCATGGAAACTGTTGAGGTGAGAGCTGTGATGTATCACTTCAGAAAAAGGAACATTTTCACGCACAAAAACACTCTTCAGGTGACAGAGTTGACTCGTTAGTGCGAGTGAAACTTCACACGTCATCTGTAAAAATCACAACCACCTGAAACGGTGCGATGGCAAAACCTTTCACTGCATACCAAAACACCGCAAACCAAAACGTGGCGATTCATCCGCTCATGCTCAAACAATTACCTGATTGTAACACATGATATATTGGGGCGTACTGCTAGAATAGACAGAGGCAAAGACGGGTTCCTGGGAGAGAAGAGGAATTAGAAGACAGGGGCGGGCTAAAGCTATTGTAAAATTAGTAATGAAGATTATGATGGAGGTTTAGAAGGATCAGTGCATGTTAAGGCATTAGTTGAAGACTTACCCAGCACTGAGGGTTGACATGCTCCACATGAAGGTTTTCTGTCTCTTCCTACAGAGGGCAGTATGGGGGAAAACAAGGGGGTAGATAATAAAACAAATAAAAGGAGACTAATTAAAATGCTGCTAGACATAACATTAAAATAGATATCTACAGAACAGGAAAGGAAGATTAAAATGAATACATGTACACATACTGTCACCATGGTGCGGCTGAGATCATAAGGTCATAAAGCGGTCGACATTTACATTAACAACGAGAATAATCGGTCTGTTTACATTCCTCATCCTGTTCAGAGATAGTCAAACCCATCTCTGTACATACACACTAACTGGTCGGGATGTATTTCCCAGTAACTCCAGTCTGATCTCAAGACATTTAGCACCTACCAAATCCAGAGTGCTGTTGCTAAGAGATGCTATATCTGGTTTCAATGGAATGACAGATACACGCACCAATCTAACCACCGCCCACTTCAGGAAGAGTGAACCCAGTAACCTCCACACGCAGCCTTCTGCATGGGCTCAAGCTGCAAAAATCTGGGACACTTTCGTTAGATTTCATTTTCTGTGGCACCCGAGTCTATACAAGCATTATAAATATATGTATAATGCATCAGAATTTGTTTACAGCAAAGTATAATTATAGTTATAAACACTTGTAAATATTTATGATGCTCATAGCACAATCAAACAATCATAGCACATTATAAAGCATTCAGACAATCTATAGTGCATGGTCTGAAGTGCCTGGCACAGGGCATTTCAGGCACATCCAACTCCACTTTGCTATTTGAACGACACATAATCTGGGTGCAAAGTAAGGTGCAAGGCGCAAAGGGTTTGTTTTTAGTGTCTTAATTAATCAAAGGTGTATAATATGAATTAAATCAAGGTTATCTCCCATTACCTTTAAAAGACGGGCACACCTGCCTCTGAAAAATTACTATTTAAATGGCAGAATCAGCGAGTCAGAGGAGTGAATGGAGATGCTGAAATGACCCACTTATACCGATGCAGTGTGGTTAATCTGTGGGTCGGGTGGGCCGGGTCATAAAAATTAACATTCGGATTAGCACCAAATGGGGTGCAGGTGGGTGAAATGGGATCAAGTGTCTTTCTGTGCACATTTAGACACAGCAGCATGACTGCTGTGACATTACAGCAAAGAAATCAGACGTCAATACAACAAACAATAAAGAACTCATCTGGAAAGCTGATTATAGTTTAACAGATGATTTTCATGTGTGCAATTATGTCACTGCAGCTAATATAATTTAGAATACGCAGAGAATGACAGAGGAAACTCTCCAGAAAAAAACAGCTGTAAGCTCTAACGGAAGTCAGGATTTATACGTTAACAATTTTACTGAACTAGGACTGTGTGTGAGATCTTTTAGACGTGAAGAACATTAATTAACTTTTCATCTTGACCAATAGTGTCGGACTTAAATAATCAATGAAGTTACAGATGCTGTGCCTCGTACATAAATGCACACAGTAACTCTCTTAGTGGGGAGAAGCTTCACCCTATTTCATCCACCTGCAACTCATCTGCTATTAATCAGAATGTTAATTTTTATGACCCGCGTATTAACTTCAAAGTGCCCTGGATGCAGACTGTACACTCATTGTGAACCTGCCCATGTAGTCTCATCTTACTGTACTGAATTATGCATCCTTTAAATAGCAGGAAAATGCTATAGACTTTACACCAGGTTTTTGTTGGTCAAGGGTGCAATTGCTTTCTGCTGCCTCAAGTTAGCAATGTGCCCAACCACACCCACATTTTGAAGATCAACAGACCTCTGGGCGAACAGATGGGTGATTCATACACGACATGGCCACTGGCTGGGTGTGAAAACGACAGCTGTAGATATAAAAGGCTCATTCTAAGATAATTAAAACTCTTAAACTTAAAAGTGAGGGGGACCAGACTCTTACCTCCTTACATAAAAGATTAGAGAAAAAAGTGAGCTAGAGGCAGACGTGGTTCTCTACAAGAAAAAACACAAGGGTGACCCGAAAGGCAGCGGTGTGTGTGATGGTCAGGGTTTAGTTGGAGTTGGCCACCAATGAAAACATGCGTGACTTATTAAAGATGGACTCTGCAACTGTACTGTCGACCCTGTGCTGACCATTAAACTTCATCCCTCTCTGCTGACAGTCTGAAACCTTTTGGCATCACACTGAACTCTCAAAGCATCAGAGATTATGGAGGGGCAAGGGGAGAGAGTTGCCCCTTTACAGACAAGTGATGAACCCTCAGACGAGCAGCTGCTCCCAGAGCTCCGTTTCTTACCCTGCTTCTGCTGTCGTTGGTCGTCTCCGGCAGTTTAATGCTGTCATCTACCAGCGTGACCTGGACGTGTCCCATGGCTGTGGTTTCTTCATTCATCTTTCTCGCACTCTCTTCCTCGTACTGTTGCCTTTTGAACAGATCACATGGAATATGAACCTAAAATTGCTTGTACTGGTGATGATATCTGATCATTTTTTGCTGCCCTTAATGTCTGAAGTATTCAACGTAGTCAAATTATCATCATCACACGAAAGCTTATTGCATTTATTTGAGAAAAATAAATCTTAATTTTCTCTGATTTTCTGAATTTATGAGATAACTTTCATGGAAGAAAATGTTTTTCTGGCTCTTCAGAAAAACAAGGCAATGTTAAATGGGGTTAAATGGGGTCTCAGGGGCAAGAACATCTGGCAGGTGCAGTGTAGGCAGCAAACGGGTGGTTGAAGGGAGGTGTTAGGAGGTGTTAGTTAGAGGTCTTGAGTGAAGGCTAGGGAACAGAGAGTCTTGGCAGTGCCTTCTGGGTCTGTTATATGTTTTGGGACAGACTCTGAGGGGGCTGAGACCGGGCCCTGGGCATGGAGAGCCTGCTGGACGTATCTCATGAATTCAGAAAACTTAAAAAAGATTTTTTTCTGTCAAGTGAATGCAATAAGCCTCCATATCATCTTACTTCAAAATGTCACATAATAATCAGAGGAAGATGTTCAGTTTTGTATCAGCCCGACAGATACTTACTGAACTCTCTCTGTAGCATCTGAGCTGTGCTCTAAAGTGGAAACCAGCTGTTCCTGTGGTTTGGTCTGGCAGGGCCTTTCCTCCAGAGGAGCGTCCTGCTCCGACGGGACTCTTATTGGTGTGCAGGCGATGGTTTCCCTCCTGGTTCGAGCTCTCTGCCTCCAGGGAGCAGCACTCAGCGAGCCTCCCTCCCTGCCTGAGGCCTGACGTCTTTCTCTCCGTGGTGGTATAGGAATATCCTGCCGCTCCGTGCTGTCCCTCCTCCCTCTTGTCCCTGCTTCTTCACAACCTTCGCCATTCTGTTCATGGCTGAACGGCGCGTCCGTCTGGCCACCCTCCGTCCTGCTCCACTCTGAGCCTCCAGAGCAGCTCTTCTTCAGGATTCCTCTCAAGCCCGGCTCAGAGTCGTGGCGCTGCAGGCCCTGTGGGGTAGAGTCGCTAGGTTCCCCAGGCACAGGGCCGGTATCAGGCCTTGGCTGGGAGAGGCGTACCTCGCTGGGTTTTAGGTTGACAGACGAGGCCTGCTGTCTGTCGGACAGATGAGGGGACAAAGAGAAGGCAGGAAGCTGTACAGGGCCTTTCTGGAGCTGAAGACAGATAAGGAACAAGGGTGAGATACAGGGAGTTGATTCAAAATACAAAACAATCAAACATCTATCAACACACGCAAACTGACAAATATCTACAAATTCTGAATGTTGTTTGTCCACTTATCAAAGAAAATTAGTCGAGTTTTGGATTACGGGATATATCAAAATCCTCAATTAAGTTGAAGCCATGGACTATATTAAAAAGGTTGAAATCCTATTTAATATACAGTCAGTGGCTGAAGCATTGACGCCTCCTCCTCCGCAGAGGCGAGGAAGCTCAGGAAGGCTGCTCGAACACTGCAGGAGTGCAAGATTGTAATTTGACAATGACAAGTGACGAGGAGTCCTACACTGAAAGTTGATCAGCTGTTTATAACTGGCAATTGTCTCAATGTAATGTTAAGCCAAGGGGACATATTCAGAGACGGTGAGAGGTGTATATTTACTTTTCTGTCTTTTCTGTCATTTTTGTACACATCCCACTGAGGTTTTTAGTGTGTGAACATGTAATATAAATCTAGTTTGAACTGTATTGTTGTGTCTTCTCACCAGGCTGACCTCCTCCACAGTGATGGGCTGCGTGCGGTACCGAGCCCCCTTTTGCCTCCGTCGCTCTGGGGGCCCGTCGGCGGGGCCGTCTCCCCCCTGCCTCCCCGGCAGGGACAGCTTGTTGAAGAGGGCCAGCTTTTCACTCATGCTCAGCTTGCAGCTCTCATCGTCATCCTCCACCGGCCCCGCCTGCACACACTGGGACTCAACTGGTGGTGCTGGTTTGGGGGTGCTATAGGAAGACATGAGTGCACAAGATATAAAACAGGCTATTTTTATAATGGTCATTAAATCAATAAAATAAAGACTCAGAGGTAGAATACATTGCTATATCAATGATATGCTGTATGCTATATCAATGAGTTGTGAATTCTACTAAACATTTTCTCTCCTCAAATTTAATGAACGGTTCATGTGAATAAATTGTCACCTTTTTTAGGTTTTTATTTATTCTGTAGATTTGGTTGAGGTATGTAAGACATCCTTTTTTGACCAAATATTGCTCTCTCCAAAGCTGCCAGGCTCCTTTGGCAGTAAATTGTTGCTCTCCCTGCACTGCAGTTCTTAGCTTCCTACATCAGTATTCCCGCTACTTCTCCTGACTGAGGGTGTAATAAAAGTCATCTACTGTACTTAATACACTGACTAACCATAATTACTTCATACAACCCCACTTCAAATAATCCAAACTATCCCTTTAACTGGTTTCATGCTAAAAAAAAGTTAGCACATAACTGTTAAGGAAGCTCCCAAAAGTCCATGAAATATGCTGATATGTATTCTGGCACTGAAGCTAAAATCTCACTTCGTTTTTCCACAGGGCTTTCCCACCTGATTGCCACGATTTCCTCACAGGTGATTGGCTGAGTAAGAAAGCGATGGTCGTTGCCACGGCGCACCCTGCGCTCATGGCAGACGCTCCCTGAGCGAGGCTTCAAGAAGGCAGAGGCCTCGGGAGCAGCAGACTTCTCCAGCTCCTACAGAGGAGGCAGGGAACATGTCAAAGGAGGAATATGCAGCAACTGCACATGCAAAAATGAGTACAGCTGTCCAAATACCGAGTTGGGGCCATAAATAATATATTAAATATGCTGAAATCCCCTCACCCACTCCTCCCCAGACTCGAGGAAGCTCAGGCAGGCTGCAGGAACACGGCAGGAGTGCAAGACACGTGCAACATCGTAAATTGACAACAAGCAACTATCCCATGCCTGTCTCACTGCCTGCCAGACCCTATTAACATATTGCTCATTTTAACAGTTATAAAAACAGCTATGGCCTCTACAAGATTATTAGTGATTTTTTACAACTCAAGACAGACACTTATTCATTTGGTAAACATTTGGCATTAATTTGAACTCTAATTAACATGAAACGGGCAAACAAAAACAGTTATTCCAGCCCGAAATAGAAACTTTGACAACATATCATGTCAATTTTATGGTTTATTACAGTAAATATATTACAGATTTCTCCTTTAATATCGACACGTGACATTTAGTTCAGCTGAGCGTTTTCCTCCAACAGGTGGACCCCAACAGAAGCAGGTCAAATAGCAGCCTCAATCAACAGCCTCCACCTGCTAAATAAGTAATCAGGGTGACCACAAAAATGGCAGTGAAAACTCCCTCTCCTGATGTCTCCTGTTCTATTTGTATGGACAGATGGAGGGAGGGGAGGCGGCTCGGGTAGCTGGTGAATAAAGCCGCTCGCTGTAAGGTGGAGCGTCTTGGCTTCATGGATAGAATGCCAGCCCAACAGGTCACAGTGTAACCGGAGCTGTGCCGGCTTCGGTTACCTCTCGGCCTGCCTCCGCAGAGAAGCGGGCTAATTATAACGCCGCTGCTGTGGTTGTTAACGGTCGTACAGTGTCTGCCACATTTTCACCTGGTGCTTCAAGACTAAAACTGTGCAGGAGGTGAAATGTAGGAACGGAGATCCTGGAAAATCCACATCATCTTCTGTCAAGAGACAATGTAAACTTCCGGACTGTTCAGGATGTGTATTCATCCCTCGCTATATATTTAGTCTTTCTTTTAATAAGCACAGACTGTAGCATTAAACTAAACACAGCACCTGTTTGACCATTCATAT
>JAJHUR010124175.1:0-12925 GCA_027495735.1 Lutjanus campechanus | reverse complement strand
TTTTAGTTCTGTGCTGAGATTAATATTATGAGAAAGTTGTGGTGACACAGAAGGCTGATATACTGATCCATACTGAGTATTGTCAAACTGAAGTCTGTTTTTGTTCTTCTGTGGTTTAGTCTATTGACTGTGGCAGATCAATAATGAGCTACACACTCAAAACCTTCATATAACAAGAAGAATCTACATGGGACAATTCACTCTGAACCTCTTAAACTATGGAGTTTTTACATTACATGCCATATAATTTTGTTTTTCAAATAAAATATGATCTGAATGCATAAATATAAATATAAGACAAAAACAAATATATTCAGTATTTTCTCTTTACAACATTATTATGAAGTTATATGATGCTTATACTGACTGAATAGTTTAAACTGAATGTGCTTTGATTTTATGACTTCACTATCCTAAAATAGATCCCCAGTGTAACAGAGGTTGTTGGCTTACTGAATATCAAACTTGTACACTCAGTAATGAATTAGCTCTTACTGATTCTATAAATTTTCAATCCCCACACTTGTCTGGTCAGAGCAGGAATTATGTCATGAGTCAATAAATCCAGTTCACACACACACTCTCATTTAGATGCCACTCTCTTAATTTTTGATAGGATGCTGACTGTGGATGTGGAGGTGAAGGTTGTTTCTAGTTTTTGCATTCGAAACCTTCTAAACCTGCATTATTTATTGTTTATACAGATTGATGAACTGCAGTTTTACAGAGATCAGCTGTCCTTCTCTGGCCTCAGCCCTGAAGTCCAACCCCTCCCATCTGAAAGAGCTGGACCTGAGTGTCAACAGGCTGCAGGATTCAGGAGTGAAGCTGCTGTGTGGTTTTCTGGAGAGTCCACACTGTAGACTGGAGACTCTGGGGTCAGCTCACAGACTCTCTGTTACTATTTTAGATCTGATAGGTTTAATAAACATAGGAACCTAATTTGTGCTCATGCATAACTTGTCTACAGTCACTAAAGACTTCTGATTCTTAAAGAAACTGTAGAAATGAATGTAACTGTGGTTCTATGAATTCTGGATGAGTGGACATCACCAAATTTATATGCGCACGTCGAGCCATTGTACCAACAAAGTCACCTGTGACTTATGGCGTAGGGTGCACACTCTAGTATAAAAGCCTAACATCATCACACAGTAGGTTCCCACAGAATCTTTTCAGTCAGATTCCGAGTGACAGACAACTCTGGCTGTCATTCAGAATTCATAGGACCACTGTTACATTTGTAATTTGTTCTACCTCATTCCTCCTGACAGCCAGACAGCGGCACTTTAGCACCAGATGACTCAAACCAACAAGATCATGGGGCATGCTTACCATACTAAGAAATGGAAGCAGTTGTCGCCACAGCGTGGGGAGGAGCCACGTTGACATAATAATACCGAGCAAAGGTACAGATGTCTTGAAGAGACACCCTGTGACCTGTAAGCATGTAGAATCACATCCACAATCCAATTAGAAAGCCACTGTTTAGACAGTTGTTTACCCTTTTTACAAGCAGCAAACCAAATTGACTTGCTATTAGCTTCTGCAATCACGAGCAGATGGAAGGAAGATACTGCGTGATAATGTTAAATGGTGTTTGTATGGGCGCTCCTTATGTCATCATATGGTTAGAGGTGGCTTTGTGGGTATAATGGCTTGACTTGCGCACATGCGAGATGGAAATATCCACCGCTAATGCGCCACTTTCTGGAAGAATGAAATATAACCTGAACACATCTGATTGGATTATAAATGGATTTTTATCTTCATCATTTATTCTTTATTCAGATTGATGAATTGCAGTTTGTCAGAGACCAGCTGTGCGTCCCTGGCCTCAGCTCTGAAGTCCAACCCTGCCCATTTGAGAGAGCTGGAGCTGAGTCTCAACAAGCTTCAGGATTCAGAAGTGAAGCTGCTGTGTGATCTTGTGGAGACTCTGAGGTCAGTAGAGGGGTGAAGTCAGTCCATGCTGGTTTCAGCAGCATTGAACTAAACACAGTTTGAATCAAAGTAAAGATCCAGTATCTCCTGCTGTCCTCAGTGATGATGTGAAAGGAGAAAATCGTGACAGGCTTCAGGATCTCAAAGTGTTGTTTCAGCACAAAAAAAATGATCAGTTCATCTTTGTCACAGCTCTCAGATCAGCCTGACTGAAGCCTGCAAATCACTGGCTCTTATTTCAAAGAACTATTGTTACATTTAGTATCCATGTGGACTTTCTACAGACTTCATAAATATATCTGTCCATTAGTCTTTTCTTTTTGTCCAAATATTTTATAAGTAATTTTATATATCAGTCATTTAATATTTCAGACATAATAATTATAATAATGATGATGATAACTTTTATTTATATAGCATATTTCATACATAACATGAAACTCAAAGTGCTTTACAGTGTGATAATAAAAACAGCATGGGATAAAAATAAGACAAAAATACATAAATGCATGAAAAATACTTAAAATTGTATGACATTAAAAACAAGACGTCCCAAGACGCAACAAAAAAATATTAGAAATAAAAGCGAAGAGAAATGCAGGAAGTAAAAATGACAGAAGGAGCTAGAAAGGTACTACATTGACTAAATGCTTGCCTGAAAAAAGTAGGTCTGTTAATCAGTTGAATTTTAAAAATGCCGACAGAACTTGCATGTCTAATGTAACTGGGCAGAGTGTTCAACAGTCTTGGAGCGGAGTTGCTATTAGCGATAAACTACCAGCATCAAGCTCCTGAGAAGGGCTCCTGTTGGTTGAGAAGGGGTTAAAAAGTCTGAAATGAATGAAGGTACTATATGATTAAGAGCTTTGTATGCGAGTAAAAGAACCTTAAAAGTCCGTTCTCTGAAAGTGCATATGGATTTGTTGGAAATATACAACTGGGTGTCATCTGCATAGCTATGGACATTTGTACTTAACATGTTGATGATGTGACCTAATGGAAGCATGTATAGGGAGAATAGCAGAGGACCAGGACACCTTTTAAAAGTAGATGAAATATTCAAACTAAGACATAACAGCTTTGAACTGTAACAGCAGTCATCCTCAAAGCTGAGAGAGCTGAAAGGAGGAAGCTCCGCTCTGAACAAGACTGAAGTCCTGCTTGCTCTTTATGCTGGATGTGATGAAGGGAGTCTCTGGAAACACTGATTTATGATTCCTGCTGTCTTCTTCTCTCATCAGATGGAAGTGATCTCTGCCAGAGTGAGTGATGGTGAAGGAGGTGGTGTTGAGGTTGAAGCAGCGGAAGCTTGCGTGTGGAGAGGCTCTGGCTGGGCCGTGTTACTGGGAGCTCGAGTGGAGAGAAGAGCTTCACCAGCACTGACTGACAAAGGAATCACAACCAGAGGAGATGACTGTCAGTGCTGCAGTCTGAACTGCTCTGAGATCCACGTCCAAATGTTTGGGGCCCTGGGTACTTAGTTTCACATTTTTGTCTCCATCATCACGCTGGTGATCAACAGTAGTGCACTCTCAGTGACTACTATGCTCACCTGGCCATGTTACAACTGACTAAAGTAACTTACCTTTACACTTACAGCCTGAAGCACTTATAGCCTGAAGCTAACCAATAGAGGCTGGCAAAATCCAAGTTTGTGCACAAATAGACTTTATCGTTATTGATTATATTGATGCCGAATTGACAAGAAGACTGTTGACATGTGAAATGTGTTTATCTCATGTTTTCTAAAATTATGTGTTTTTGTGTACAAGCGAGAAATTGTTAATATGTGATATTTGTTCGAGAGTTTGGTGTCATATTTTCCTCAGAGAGCACAGGCAGCTTTTCTTTAATTCAAACTGCTAATATGTAGATTTTTAACGATTTCTCATGATTACAGAAGCACTCTGTAACTGATAAAAGTCTGATAATGTTGTCTGAGGTTGACTGCTGATAGTTATTAGTACGATTAGTGGTTTATTAATGTGTCTATTGATTACTGATCAGGCTAATTATCAGCTAATTGTGCCAATACTGTTTTGTGTTCATACAATGTAATTATCACTTATTGTCATACATTTGGCCAAATAAATTTGTATTTATCAAAGAATAAAAATGACTAGTCCAGAAGTCCAGGCCTGTGAAAAACAATCAAATTATAAATCTACTTCCTGTCTCTTCAATAAATATTAACTGCTACTCTTGGTTTTATAAACTATTTGTACATTACAGACAAAACTTAAGCAACCATTTGTCACTTGTGTAGTTTGACGTTCAACATGCTGAGTCATGATAATCATGAGATAAATATTACTCAACAATGTGGTAATGACTCAGCGTGAAGCTTCACTCTGCGATGGAAGATCATTTTCACTTCCTGTCTTTATGTCGCCGACGCCTTGTTTTGAAATCAGCGTCACGTACGCTGGATTTTGCTCCACATGTTGCTGATCAGGCATAAAGTTTTCAATGTAAAGTTTTAATAAGTGAAAACATTTTGAGCATCATATTTTCTGCAGCATTGGTGAATCACAGTTTGATGTGTGAGCCTGCTGGTTTTCACATGATATGATCAACACAGACACACAAAGTCGACCCGTGGAGCTTTTTTTCCCCCCACGGGAATCAACGTTGAAGCAATTGTTCATGTCCTGGATCTTCTGCTGGAGCTGCTTTCTGCCACCAGATGGCACCGTTTCCTCTGAACTGCTGATGTGAATGCTTTCTGTCTTCATTTTGCAAAAAATAAATATCATCATAATTTTTTTTTTTCTGTGTAGACCAGCAACATCTGTGTTCTGCGAGGTGAAGTTACTGTTTTTTATCAAAGGAGTCTGGTTGGTTCAGAAACCGCAATATTTGGCTTATATGACACCGGTTTCCCATCAGAAAAGTCTGTCTGACAGCAAGGTAAAGAAGTGAAAATATTTTAAATATATTGTACACTTGAACTGATTTTGATCTTTTAAGGTAGACCTTTTTTATGTCGCTTAAACATGTTTTTCCGATTACCCCGTCTGCAGCAATACAATGCTTAGCTGCAGTCTGCTTCTCCAAATTGGGGGCATGCTAACCACCATCGACGTAGGCAATACACCGACTATGGATAAGTACCTCATACAACCCCTATTCAAAATAATCCAAACTATCCCACTAAATAATCTGATTTCAATCCACACTGAAAAGAGATAAATTAAAAGAGTTTCCGACTGAGTGTGAATAACGAACCTGGATGTCGTTTTATAATAAGGTGCTGTTTATTTAATCATTTCATTATTCACATCTCATGGTACACGCTCCTATACCTTTGAATTGTAGTATTTACCATGTGTAATACTGACCTCAGCCTCTTCTCCCAGGCTTCCTGCAGTGAAGAGAGCTCCAGGCTCAACTCCAACACCTCCTCTGTCCATGGGTACGTTTGAAAGAAGGAAACGGATTCTGGATTTTAGCAATATGCTAATTTTTTCCTTTCATAATCCCCCTTTTTTTTTAACCCAGGGACAGAGGCTTGACGTGGGGGGTTGGAGTCCGCGTTCAGTCCTGCAAACTGTGAAGTGCTTATCTGGCTCGTTATACACACACTGGATGTCCGGATTAAGTGTTTGATCACTTTAACTCTGACTGCCGAGAGTCACGACAGCGTCATGGCCCCTGCGACACAACGGCTAGCTGGTTTGAAGCCGCGTCGCCTTTGAGTGAAGAGGGCAGCGTTTTGTTCAGATGGTGTGGGGGTTTGACGTGGATTAAAACTGGATCTGAAAATATCTGCAGTCCAAAAGTTCCTCAGCTTTTCCTGTCAGCATGCCTTTAGTGAGACTCGCGTTGTAACCGCTGCCCAGACGACACCATGGCATCAAAAACAGACCATTAACAATAACAGCCTCATCTGGACAGCAAAGAAACAGTTATAACCACTTGGTGACGACTCCCACTGCAACGTTTTCTTGCATTTTTTTTTCTTTGTACAACTTTAAGGCAGGAAGTTCCACTTTTTTTTTTTTTAAATAGGTAGGTCTCAGTCTTAAATTCATGCCTCCCTGCACATGATAAGATTTTTCTTTTTTTTTTTTTTAAATAGAGGACGGGGAGCCTGGAAGTATCCGAGTGTCCATCAGGCCTGATCCACTGAAAGTCAACACAAGTGAGTCACCCTGACTTGTGGTGCTATGCCATGTAGATGAAGGTGTTTATATCGGTCTCATCCCGCTTTATGTACTTGTGATCTATCAGCCACTCGATCTGCTCCTTGATCATCTTCTTCTGTGGTAAAAACATGTTCTTTAGGATCTCCACCAGCTCCGTCTGCAGCTGGGCGTTGTTGATGCGCTTCCTCATCTTCATGATCTGGATTATGGCCTCCTGGAGACGGGACACGAAACGGGGTGAAAAACAAGACAGATTGATGGATTATATTGTAGCTTGTGCGTTTATACAAACAAAACCACACGTGTCATGATGGGAAATAGAGGGTCCCCATATCGGAAAACAGCCTATAATCTGTGCTGGATGCTCAATAATTTTACCATTAAAATTACATTTAGACTGTACAAGATGTCCTTTTGCACATTTCTCATAGAAGGTTTCAGTCTTGTATGCAGAGTGTTTCCTGCATCATGTCTGCACAGTGTTATATTTTCACAGCTCGCTGTCAGTAAATATTGTGCAGTCAGTACTGGACGACAAGAGAGTTACAAGCCGGCAAAGGTCGAGTTATGTAAAGCTCTGAATGGGTCGATTGGGTTCTGGAGGTTGTGTGATATCTTTTCATGGGGCCCAAAAATCCCTGGTGGTGCCCCTGTGGAGAGTGAAACCACTTATTCACTGTAGGTGGTGTTACATAAGAAGGAAGAGATGAAGGGGCTGTACAATGTAACAAATTCAGTATCTTTTCTTTATCTGGCTTCACTAAATCTAACAAAAACAAGCACACTACGTGGTCACTCAACGGTAGTTATCAACTCAGTGAGTCAACCCAGGATTTCCTGATCTAGACACGAGCACGTTCACACGAACAGGGCGGTGTTTGCGGTGTCTGACCAGTCAAAACATAGACAAGTGTACTGGCAGCGGGCCGGCATTTTTTTTTTTTTTTTACAAACAACAAGCAAACTGTAATATTAAAAGGCTCTTAATATCACTGCTCCATCATTAGAGCATGAGTAGATCTGACAGTAATAACATCCACGTATTCTATTACATGAATGTGCTGTTTATTATTATTATTATCATTATTATTACTGTTACACATAAACACGACACAGGAATATAACACCACAATTAATGTAAAATAAAATTAAGGGGAAAACCCACATGTTAAAGTAAAATAAGATTAGTATGGCATGTAACCCTGCGATGATAAATCAATTATTAATACTACTAAATTAATCGCCAGCTACTCTGATAATTGATCAATTGTTTTGTCATTTTTTAAATGAAAAAAGTCTAAATTCTCTGATTACAGCCTCTCAAATGTGAATATTGTTTCGTTTCTTTACTCCTCTCTGACAGCAAACTGAATATCGTTTGAGCTGTCGACAAAACGAGATGCTTGAGGACGACATCTTGGGCTTTGGGAAACAGTGATCGACATTTTTCATAATTTTTTGACATCTTATAGAATTTTCAGCCGTTTTCTTTCAGCTGCAACCACGACAGTGTGAAGCAGACTTGGGAGGGATGGTCATTCACTTATCATTAATACATTTCATTGTCCATCTGTCATCTGATCTGCAGACACGTAATCAAATGTATTAATTGATATTTTTCTGAGTGCAAGCCTCTCATCTATATAGATGCAAAACATAATTCAGAGCGGTGAGTAGGCTGACTTTGAAATCTTAGCAGCTTTAATGCTTTGATCAGTCTCTGTTGTAGGATGATATCAGCACACAAAAGCACAGTGAAATGCTTTTTGTGGTCTCTGAAGTCTTCTCCCTCTAATGATCTGCACACTAAACTCTGGTATCTTCTTCTATGAATGTAGACGATGTTCAGCGCTCTGTAATAAGTTTTCACAGAGAATCGCTTGGACAGCAGGCGGTCCTTTAATCCGTGTTGATTTCTTATTTTGACCATTATGGCATTTTGGCACTGAGCATAAGTTACCATGGCCTTAAGAAGTGAACCACCACCGCATTAGTGAAAACCCAGAGTCAGTCCTGAAGTCCTCTTTAACCCCACAAACCCCAAATTCTACTTCGTAGTTCAGTCGCCTACAGTATCTTCGTACAACTTCTTAACAGTAAAATTCACGCACTTTCAAGGAACGAAAAACGTCATCATCAGATCTCAACTGTCACTATAAATGCAAATGCAAATTCATTTACACACACAGCAACCACTTTGTTTATTTTACCAGCTGTTCAAATTAACTTTGATTGTGTTTTGATCAGGATTATTTAATGTTTAATTCCCCTTTGACCATGACAAAAATCTTGATCAATTTAAATTTTTGTATTTTAAAACTTAATAAAAAATGTTTTTGTAATTCCTGTATCTGAAAGGGTTCAAATCCAATGACCAAAAGATACACTGACCTTAAAATTAAGCTTTTTCCAAACTTTAAAGACTTTGTGCGAACCCTGATCTTCACCTTCACACTGCGAGTTCATCTCCTTACCTGCGTTCTTAGTATCCTGAGCTGGACGATGCCCTCGTTCTCCTCCTCTCTCATTCGCTCCGTGGTGAGCTGCAGCCGACCAATCAGGTTAATCTTCCCCCTTTTCTGAACCTTGGAGTTTTTTCTGCAAAGTTGAGTTAAAAAAACAAAAACAAAAAAACAGAAATACTCTGAGTAAATGTACAGCACAGATCTTCAGTTTTTGTGTTTGTTAATCAAAAATGTTTTGTGAGCCAACCTGTTTCAAGTCTTTATGCTAAGCTAACTAGCTGGTGGCTGTAGCTTCATCAGGTTTTATCATTCAAAAATCAGCCAAATGTTTTATTTAAACCAAAAAAAGTCCTTGCTCTGTTTAACAGTTACAGTCAGATCCCAGCGTGTTGGAAGATTTAAATAATTACTGGAGGTATAGTTCGGGTGAGCCAATGCATAAAATTAAAATCTGTGCATCAAAGAACTGGACACTAGAGATGCAACATTAATAAAACGTTCCTGCTGCTGATGGCTTTGGAGCGAGTCTAAGTGTTTACCAAAGCAAACAATTCATTAATAGTCACACTTTGCAAGATTAGTGCTTTTTCCTCCACAATTTGAACAGATCATTGTGTTGTTCTTCCTCTGCCTTCCTGCCACACCACACTGACTAGACTGTTCCCAGTGACTAATCTTTCCTGTTGACCAAATGGAAATTTAAATTCAGACTAGTCAACTACTGTAAAAGTAAGAAAAAAAACATAAAATTATGTCTCTCATGCAGCCTGCTCTCCTCGCAGGTTAATATCTACGTGCCTGTTCTGTGTTGTACATTAATAATTAGTTTAACCAAACCAGTTCTGCTGCAGACAAACCAGAAAATAAGATGATAAAATTTAAGTCAAGAAACAGCAAGCCAATGAAAAAGCAACAAACCCAGCCAACATCTATTATGTTAGAAATTCAAGATTTTGAATTTCCTTTGCCTTAAAACTTAAAACAAAATGTGAATAATAAGCACACTGTATCCAACAGAATATAGGAAGAAGAGAGAGACATGCAGTCTTTTCCGTACATGAGAGAAAACTCCTGGTTGACGTAGAATAGTGTTCCTTCCGCGAAGTCTTTGGGTGAAGACACCACGGGGTCGTACGACAACACCTGCCGCTTGAGTTTGGGAAACGCCACGAGAGACTGTGATGGCGAGCAGAGCGTGGTGGTTCAGAGGAAAGCAGAAAAAAATAATCAGATTAATAAAACTCAAACAATAACAGCACTGCGGTGACTAAATCTGTGATTCAGACATGTGGACTTGAACCATGATGGAACCAATTTATGACATATATCTTCTTATGACATCTCCATTTACCCAGAGAGTGCGTCGCAGCTCGGCGTCCGGCAGCTCTGTGGCTAACTTGAGGTTTTCAAAGCTGATCCTCTCTCTGGGTCTCTGGTTCCAGGCAAACAACACGGCCAGCTGGAAAGTGGTCACCTCGAGGTCATACTGACCCACCTCGTTCTTAAAGGTGATCTGCAGAAACGACACTTTGTTTAAGTCCTTTCCCCCCTATTCCCTTTCCCAATCTTGTGCAGTATGTCTGTGTATGTCTCTGAGCAGGTCTGTTAGACTCACAATGCCGTTGGACATGAGGTGATGCCAGTGAAGCTTCCTGCCGCTGTGGTTCTTCTTATAGAAATCTTCTACCTCTGGTATCAAATCTTCAAGCTCTGTAGGTAGAGAGACGAAAACCTTCTCGCTGCTCCTCGACCACGCTCCAGCATTCAGGATTTTTATGTTGACCGAGTCGGCTGCAGGGGAACAAACAAACACATTCTCGTCACTGAACAAAAACCGTGTACAGTTAGCAGTTAGAGTCGCCCTTCATCCATACAAATGGACATATGTTGTTTTTATTAAAGAACTTAACACTAAAATTAAAGTTCCTTCAAGTTTTAACATTGGGGTGTGTGTCCATTTTTTCCAAGGCCAGCATTTTTTTTTAAGGGTTTCAAATGTGAGCACCAGGTATTTACACTGTGCTACAAACAGCAGCAGCATGATAAGGTGCTAAGTGCTGCACGTTTGGTGTTTCTGTTGGTCAGTGTGAGCTGAAAAAAGTTCAACTTTGGGTAAACATGACACTTGTCACACATACACTACTGCATTAGGTTTCATTGTCCATCAGATCTCATGAACCTATGTATACCAGCAGGTCTGTCCTCTCTCTTTACATGCTGCATACTTGTGATATGATTTGCAATTTAGAGGTAATGATTCATTACTTTGATTAGATAGGAATCTGGACCAAATTAAGATGTTTTTGTAAGTGTGTAGAATCTGATTTGTAGGACAGGACATCTCTGCCTCATGATATTCATTCATTTAAATGCACATTTTGCCTTAAACATATATTGCACCTCCTGCGATTTGAAAATTGCAGAATGCCATGTTGCGATTTCGCTAAAATTTCAATAACGGTGCAGCCCTGTTACCAACAAATTTTGTAAACTGTCTGTAAAATTAGGTCTTTTGAAACATAAATGAACCATTACTTCCACTGATATTTCGTACTATAGCAACTTGAGCGTCTCATTTGAAAAACTCTGTGCACTCTCAAGCGCTCCTGAGCATTTTCAGCAGGGAAAAATATTCTTCGGCGGACACAGGGCCTTGGAACTACGGGTAGTGTTGAATTGGAGGAGCAGTCTGACATTTTGGACGTTTGCTTTCTTGCAGAGTTAGATGAGAAGATTTATACCACTCTCATGTCTGAATGCCAAAATGCTGAATTATTCCTTTAAAGAATAACACAAAATTTCTGTCAAATTTTGACAACAAATAAATGATGATGCTGATAACTGATTAAATGTTTGAGTAATTATAATTTAGTAATAACACCAAATCTTTACTGGCTCCTGCAATGTGCATATGAAATGTGAGAGTGAGATGCACCTGTCTCTCTTTACCTGGTAAAGCCAGCTTGTTGTGTTTATGCATTTCTTTAAATGATTGGTTGAGGTCCTCTGACACCTTGATGTCCTGAAACATCCTGGCCAGTTTGTTGACGTAGTCAGCCGGCATCCCTACTTCCTGTTAGGATACATGACATCACAGGTGGACAGTTTTAACAGGTCATCGAAAAATAATTCTGTTTATAATAAAACTGTTTCTGATGCTAAATAAAAACAACTTTTCAGATCATTAAAAAAATAAAGTGAATGGTACTCCCTCTCATACACACACACACACACATATAACACACAGACATCCACCCGGATCTCACCCTGAGCCACTCCACCATGTTCTCCTCGATCTCGCTGTCTGCTGAGATGTCCAGGATGAGTCGACGGGTCAGGTGGGCTTTGTGGTAGCGCATGAACACGTCTTTGTTCTGGACGTACTTCAGCACCAACAGCTGCGAGGAGCACACAGACGATTACCGACTGACGCCCACGTCACAACCGCAGTTAGCTCTTTTTGTAGCAGCAGTTGCTCTTGGAGACGCCCACACAGTCTGTGCGCTCAAGATCTAACACTTTGAGCTGGACGTTGTGGATGTCAGATTAAAATAAGGCCCAAATAATGTTAAGTGACTGGTGATCCCAAGCACAAACTGAGCAAAGATCACCTACTTTCGATGATTTTACCAGTTCCAATGCTAACCACAGGGCTAATAACAATCCAATAAGAAAGATGATGTTTCCCTGAAACGTACCACTTCCTTGAGCTTGGCCTCTATCTCCTCAGAGGTGAGCTTCTTGCTCAGCGGGGTCTTCCTCAGGAGCATGTCACAGTAGTTGGCCAGCAGCTCTGGACACTTGGACTCTGGTTGAGTTTTCAGACCGACCCTGTAAACACGTGAGAGGGACACCAGTGCAGTCAGACTTTACTGCCTCTAACATTCAAAGAGAAAACTGAAGCTCACACAGGCAGCATCTCTTACCCTTTCTGTTTCATAGGAAGTTCTAATTTAAATATAGTGGCGTCATTCACAACAGCTTTATATGCCTGCGAAAGAAAAACAGGAGTGCAGTCAGTAAAGATCTTCATCTGGCAGATGTCTTGTTAGTGGACATGTTAGTGAAAACTGAGCTCACTTTGTCTCTGGCTGTGAGGAAGCGCGGGTCGTCCTGAAAGGCCTCTTTCACCAGTCGACTGAAGCGGTTAAATAAGGTGAGCAGCTGCTCCACATATTTCTCTGAGTCCTGCAACAAAGAACACATAATGTAACCCACTGGTTCCCAAACATTTTGGCTTATGACCCTTTAAAACAAAGCTCAGTCGTCAAATGTCTTGTTTTGTCCAAAACTCAAAAATATTCAGTTAACTGTCAGAGAGGAGTAAAGAAAACTCACATTTAAGAAGCTGAAATCAGAGAATTTGGA
>JAJHUR010124167.1:0-11855 GCA_027495735.1 Lutjanus campechanus | reverse complement strand
TCCTTCAGCCTTTGCTTTATCAGTCCCTGTGTTTTCATCTTGTTTTCCAACTACATCATAATATTGGGCTCAATCTTGCCAACTTGGCAACTTTCTTGCCAGATTAAGCAACTTTTTACACCCTCTTAGCACCTTTACCTCTAAAAAGTAACTCATGAGAAATTTAGTGACTTATTCTGACCACCAGGGAAAAGGCAAGAAATATATTAGAATACATTATATTGTAATTCATTCTCATGCATGCTGCTCAGAATAATGCAGTCCACGGCTCTCATGCCAGCGCCAGTGTCTCTTGCTCTCTCTGACTGTGACTAGGCAGTCAGGTGTGACGTGAGGGGCAGGCAGTCTTTAGCTTCTGTCTTACTCTTTCCCTCCAGATCTCTGGATATGTAAATAATTTCATTTCTCCCTCCCTTTGTGGATTTTTTAAACTTTTTTAACTTGAAATATATGATGTCCCTCTGGTCAGTTCAATTGACTGGACATGATTTGGAAAGGCACACACCTGTCTATATAAAGTCTCACAGCTGACAGTGCATATCAGAACAAAGCCCCAGCCATGAGGTCAAGGTAACTGCTTGCAGAGCTCAGAGACCAGACTGTGTTGAGGCTCAAAAATGGGCTACAAAGGCTACAAATAATCTGCGCCATTGATGGTTCCCAAGAGCACAGTGACCTCCATAACACTTCAATGGAAGACGTTTGGAACAACCTGGACACTCGGCCAAACTTACCATCATGGGAGAAGGGCCCTCACGAGGGAGGTGACCAAGATCCTGATGTATGTTCTGGCTGAGCTCCAGAGATCCTGTGCGGAGATTGAGGAAACTTCCAGAGGGGACAACCATCACTGCAATGCTTCGCTGATATGGGCTTTATGACAGAATGAGCAGATGTGAGACTCTCCCCGGTGAAAGATGCATGAAAGCCCTGTTGGAGATTGAAAGAAAAGCACCTATAGGACTCTTAGACTGTGAGAAACAACATTCTCTGGTCTGATGAAACCAAGTTTGAACTGTTTGGCCTCAATTCAGAGCGTCATGTCTGTAGGCATGGCTCATCACCTGCAAAATATCATCCTAACATTAGGATGGCCTCTAGCATGGTGGTGAGAGCATCATGCTGTGACTGTGTTGTTCAGTAGGGGATTGGTCTGGGTTGAAGGAAAGCAGAGTAGAGGAAAAGTACAGGGATTGTCCCCTGAAAGTGTGAGATTCAAATCAACAGTCGGAGACCCCTCAGTATATTTAGATTCTTCAAGTCAAGCAGACATTTTTTTTCCTTTGTCAGTAATAAAAGGATAAAACATGTAGAAAGAGTGGTTGCTAAACAAGATTCAGCTCTTGTTTTTAAGCTTCGTCATTATGCTTAGAGCAGTGCAATAGTATGCCAGTCTGTAAACTTGACAAACTAAGTCTCAAAAAAAGCACAAACCACAAAACTAACTGTGATGGAAGTGGAGAAGTCTGATAGAAACAGAGCACATGTGATGAACTACAGTGGCTGACAATGCTGTTAGCAGCCCAGGAAAGACACTCCACAGTGCGCTGGGACTTTATACCTGAACTATGCGCTGAAGAATGCACTCTTTTATTTTGACTGTGTGGAAATTTGATATTTTCACATCACAGATGATAAAGAAAGGCATTAACATGAGGGTCTTACTTGTAAAATATGCTCATATAAGGAAGTTAAGTGTGGTGCTTAACTGGAAAAAAAAGAATGAATCGTTAAATTTTCATATTGAATGGCTAAATCAAATTCAACTGGCAAAATTCTTAGTCTGGTACAGCCTTACAAAGTACAGAGATATGCTGGAAGAAAATCCGTTCCACAGGACCTTATGCAAGGCTGAAGGTTCACCTTTTAACACAACATTGACCCCAAGCACACAGCCAAGACCATGCAGGAGTAACTGAGGGACAACTCTTTAATGTCCTTGAGTGGCTCAGCAAGAACCCAACTCTACCCAATTGAACATCTCTGGAGAGATCTGGAAATAGCTGTCCGCTGACTGTCCCCAACCTGACAAAACTTGAGAGCATCTGCAGAGAAGACTGGCAAATGCAGGTGTGCGAAGCTTGTTGTGCAAGAAGACTTGAGGCTGTAATCTCTAACAAAGGTGCTTCAACTAAGTACTGACCAATGTGATTTCAGTTTTTTCCTCTTTAGAGATTTTGCAAAAACTTTTCAAATCCTTTTTTTTTCCTTTCTCATAATGGTATATTGAGTGTGGAGTGATGGAGGCAAAAATTAATTGTAATTTTTTTAGCTAGGGATGCACGATATAGTTAGTTTTCAGCCTGCTTGTCATGGCCAATACAATAAAATAAGTGCCAATTTCACATTTTTGTATCTTTAAAAAAGTTAATTTGATCTGTAGTTTATGCACACTTGAGGATAAGAGGCCATGATGTAGTGAGCAGAGATGGATGATTTGATATTCTGTAGCTCTGATTGAACCAAGTCTAATTGACATCACTTACAACAAAAACAAACAACAGTTCTGACTTTTCAAATATTCATTTAGATTTTTTTTATTTTTTTTTACATTTACAAACTTCACAAATATACCTTGGCTTTAATAGATCATTTTGTCTAAGAATTGAAATTAAATGCTTTGACATAACCTGCCAAATCAGATACTATTATTGATGATATTTATTGGATATAATTTCATTATCAGAATTAAAAAATAATTTAAATTTCCAATTATCAGACAATAATTCATTGACCGTAATATTTATTGTGCATCCCCAATTTTAGCCTAGAACTGCAACATAACAAAATGTGAAATGCTGAGGGGTCTGAATGTGCTGCAGGTTATCTCTTCATCCTAGTTCCCACTTTTGGCATTCAATAATAGTGCAAGAGAATACTAAATAATAAAATGTTAAATGTTATATTTATTTTTATGAGTCATTTGTGATATTTTCCTGTTCCTTTGCCAGCTTTTTTTTAAAAAGAAATGAACTGATGACTATTACCATGTTATACAACAGCCCCAGAGCTTACCAGGTTTGGCCAAAGGTTGTGCTTTTATTATTTTAAATAACTGCATGGCTTTAACACAGCAGCCTCATCACGTCCTATATTAATACTCACATATGTACGGTTTATCTCTACAGCTTAGTGTGCTACAGTTTCTCTTAGTTGTTGTGGTCAAGTAATTTAAAGTTTATTCCTTAACAGAACAGCAGTTTTAAAAGTCTGTCATAAAATGCTGACAGAAAATGCAGATTTTCTGTCCTTAATCATCAAGCAAGTGGCGAGCATCCAAGCATAAATCGACTCTCTCTCTTTCCTTCTTTCTCTCTTGCCCTTGCACCCATCATGCTCCTTCCCTCCCCCTCTCTCTCGTGTTAGTCGCTCTATTGTGGCTGCTGTGCTGAGAGGACGCAGCAGCCACTGTTTGGTTGAAGAGCCAGGGGAGAGGAGAGCCGACCTGGTCCAAGTGCCACTTCTACTGCCAAGTTTAGTTCAGTATAGACTGGTGTGTAACATAGCTTTAGCCTATCATCCTCTGGGTCATGTGGCTCCTGGACTGGATCTTCTCCATCAATACAGCTGTGGTGAAGCTAGCCAGCGGTCTCACATGCAAGTGAGTAGTGCAAAGAAGTCTTGTGTTTGTGTTTGAAAGAAAAGAGATGTAAAAGTCAGACTTGTCTCATGCTTGTTGCTGTCATGTATGTGTGTTTACATAGAGTTGGGCTAACTTATTGATGGGCTAATCCATTTTTCATTAAGAGGCGGCTGATGACTGTACCTGACAACCTACTTGTGTTTTGCTTTATGTGTGTAAGCGAGCAGAACAGGACTGATGATGTCCCTGGTGGATTTGTGCTGCCATCTTTTCAAAGAGCTCATTGCCCACCCCTTCTTTCTTGAATTTCTGCATCACGGTATCTTTTTTTTTTTTTTTTTTTGGCATCACTTCAGACGTGAAACCACTTGTTTCTCTAACTCTGTGCCTCAGATTTTTCATTTTAGGACTGCATGTACACTCAGGAGATTGCACAGTAATAGCCAGCATTGCAGAGTATTTACCAGCACAGTTGCTCTCCGTTGTATTTTGCTTTTTATCTCTCTCCTCTCTCCAAGCCATAGCTGCAGTTCATTACATAACCCGTCAAATCTTTTATCATCTGCAGCCGACTACAGCTCTGTGTCCCTCTCCTGCTCTCTGACCTCACCCTGCAGGTTAACCACTTCTCTTTTTTCCCCATTCAGTCAGTTAGCAGAAATCTATAAATGTTTCTGTTTGTGTTGATTGTGAAGAGGTTGCTTCAGGCCTGGAAGATGTTTGGTTTTTGTGAAGAGAGTTTTGTTTCTGTGAACTAAGAAAACCTGCAGTGGTTTAACCGATGCTGTAGTATAGACAAAGCTGTAGTGTCCTCTCTCTCTCTCTCTCTCTCTCTCTTATTATGCAGTGATGGAAGAAGCCCTCCGATCTTTTGCTAAAGTAAAAGTGATATGACTGCAGTGTAGAAATTCTCTATTACAAGTAGGGAAGGGTATCGTCAGGATTGTTGATACATTGATACAGATACTGCTTATCGATACCAGTACTTATCAATACTATTATTGATACTACTTACCAGAATTTGGGGAAAACAAATGAGGACATGACATGAGAAGACGGGAGAAGAAAAAAATGCAAATGAGAGAAAATGGGAGAAAAATGTGTGCCAGAATACCATTTTAAATTAAATATTGCTGTGCTGCAGAAATGTTCTAGCCTACATGTCATATTCTACAAACTGAAATAAACATCTTTGTTTGTTACAGAGGTTGGGCGATGTCTACAGAATTGGCTTGGCAATTTGTGTAATGATGATGTCCACAGTGAAACATCACAATGGACGATGATATTGTTAATTTCATTTTATATACTTTATTTTATGATTTTTATAGGTATGTATGGGATGGGATATTAATAGCTAATTGGATGGTACTTTTAAGCTGTTTTTCCTTTAGTAAATCAGGTGGATGTTGCTATTAGAGTAAACCCATCTTTCATTTTTCACTCTGACATTCTGGCCAACCCTAGTACTGTCCTGCAGAAAAATCACACATCATTTTAGTATGTTTTTCAATGAAAACATTCAATTTTTCAATGAAAATAAGAATAATGATATGAAACTGATCATACCCTCTAATAATATGAATCATATTACATATGCACCTTCAGACAAATCACAGTTAGATTTTTTTTTACAAAATCACTCAGCCCTAATGAATATCATTTTATGATAATTCATGATACATTAATATGTTCATCACTTTAATGTTACATCTGGTAAAGGTGGGGCCTGTAATTATATACTGATGGATAGCTTGTGAATTTCCCTCAACTTAACCTATGATGATACATAGTTTATTTGTTAATTATATTTTGTATTATTAATCTCAATCTGCAAAGTAACTGGATACAAGTATCTGAAATGTAGTGGAGTAGAAGTATAAAGTAGCAGAAGTGTATAGAATATAATTAGCAGTAAATGTAATTAGTTACTTATCACCACTGTTATTATGCCCTGCAGTCTCATGGAGGCCCTCTGTATAGACTTTAAAACTTTTATAAACTTTGCTTATGACATAAAACACTGTCTTTATTTAGATAGTATTCTGCAGAATATAGCACTGCACATTGAGAAGAACACACAAGTTTATTTCTGTACATTAGTGACATGCTGTCTAACATGAAAATAAAACCTAATTTGAAGGAGATTAAAGTAAGTAAGTAAAAGGCATCTCTTGTATGACACGTGCATACTTCCAGCAGGTGTTTGGGTGCTAAAGTGAAGATGCTGCAGTACAATCATTTACACTTTGTGTGCACTGCACCCTCAGTACCGTTTACCTAATGCTGCTGTTTTATTCTGCTGCCCAGACACTTGGCATTGATTTTTATCTGGAGGGAGGGGAGGAGGAGGAGGATGTAAACTTTCTGGCCACTCTCCATCCCCACGACTGTGTGTTTATTTTGCTCTAGAGATGTGATGGGGCTGGATGGGTGGAAACAATACAGCCAGTAGAAACCAGGAGACACTGACACACTCTGTCATGTCAGATGTGTGCACAGGAGTGATGGATATGTCAAGTGCTTGTGCTTCTGTATTAGATTGCAGCACTCACTGACACAATCACTTTCTTATAGGGAAATGTGCCCCAGGCTGCAGTTAAAGCATTTATCATCACCATTTATTAGGCACTTTGTGTGCAAGACAGTTTCAGCATCAGCTTATAAGAATGGTTTAAAGATTTGTTAAAAAAACAAAAAAACAAAACAAAGAAAGACCATATTTGTTGAAGGAAAGCAGGGACTATGTCAAATGTTGGCAGTAGGATTGTTGTTGGAGGTTGCAGTTTATATCTTTGTGCACAAATCCCTCATTTAGGTTCAGTGTTTTCATTAGTGTCATTTTATATTATATTACCGTACTTACCTTATGCTCATCTTTGAGATAGAAAGATGGTCTCAGTGTGCTTGTTTTCTAACTTAATGAAATGTATTTGGTCCTTAATAATCAAAAGGGAACATTCAGATCCTCTTCTGTTACCAGTGTCCTGATAGTCTGATGAAGATGTGTTCGATGAAGAATTGACTTGTGGGGTAAAATTTGATTTCATTGTTTGATTAGTTTTTTAAAGATATTAAAAAACATCTATGATTTGCTGTGTAAGTGTAACTAATCACTTTAATTAGGGCTCTGTTCAGTCTATCCAGTGAGACAGCACAATAGCAGGGCTTTTGAAACAGATCCACTTAAACTGTTGCAGTTGTTATTACACCTGTGCCTCTCTGGTTATGCAATTTAAACATTTTTGCTGTGAAAAAGGTTTATTGTCTAATGCTCCTTTTATGCTATGCATTACATCTTATATCCAGACTGTATCTGAATATGATTTGACCTGATTACATTTACACCTGGTAATAATGTGTCTCCGCTGTCCACACTGAGATCCATTCAGGATCAGTGCTGCTAACTCTTCTACAAAGAGAGTAGCTAGCATTAGTTGCAAAAGTCGCCAGAAGACATATGCTCATTTGCATGTTGATGGTATCATCATGCATTCATTTGTTTAAAGTTGTGTTGGTTGCAGTGAGGAAGGCATCACCAACCATGGAAAAGGTACATAGAGAAATCTGAAGCCAAATAATCACAAACTCTTATATCACACTGACTGTCTATCCATGGAGCAAGAGGAGAGAGAGGCCCCGGTGCTGTTGGCAGAAGTATCTAAATTTATCACTTGTTGCTTTGTAGAAATTAAGTTGCTGAGAGAGTTTGAAAAGTTGCTAAATCTACCTACAAAGTTGCCAAGTTTCCCCTCATATAGTTGTTGGATATGGATTGAAAATGCAAGTGCATTTACACTTGTGGTCAATGTGGTCACAGTGCATCCCTGACCAGCTCCAGAAGCGGTCTGGCTGATTGGATCACAATCCATCCTCAGTGTTTCTTGGGTGCATTTTCACCTGTGCTTTCATGTAGTCAAGCACTATCTGATTGCATCTGATCACCCAGAACACATTTTAATGCAAGTTGTAAACATGTAACATGTTAACTAACAAACAAGCCACTGTTCTATACAAATCACCTGGGTTCGTTCAGGGTTACAAAATTGAATCAAGCCTGTGCTGAGAGGAGGACTGAATTTTTGACGTGCTGTGTGCAACCACTGAGCACAGCAGGTTGGTCAGTAAATCCATCACGTGCGCAACATGAATGTGAGACAGCTGTAGAGTTTTTAAACACACTGAAATAAAATCCAAAAGAGTAAATGGGTTTGTCCTACATTTTATTCAGACTTTTATGCTCTTTGGATTTTTTTGTCGCCAAAATCAAATAGAATACTGATTTATTACTTCAGAATTTGGAGGTGTGCAAAAACTGTTGCTGTTGCATAGTGGTGCATACAGCTCCCTTGTACTTCTGCTCTGCATCAGTAAATGAAGTCTGTTTCAAATGCAAATGTGCTCTAATGCTTTATTAATTTATTGGTCAGTCTGGTCTATAATTTTATTATATAGCATTCATAAAACCATTGTTAATTAGGTGTCTTGCTGTGCACCATTTATGTAATTTATTTATGGTTTATTTGATTGGGACAGATACAGTATAGACAAACTGGAAACAGCTGTCTGATGCGAGTATCATAGTGTTTATGATAGAAGGGCTTTTATGAAAATAAGACTGTAGTGAGGTAAAAAGAAGTTAAACAGAGTACAGCAAACTAAAAATGATTAAAAGTTTGGATGTACTTTCGTACTAATCAGCAGACCAACATCACCATCAGGCTCCACTGCTGCCATCACAAAACTAATAATAATCATTTCATGACGTATTATTGACCAAGGTGTGAATGACTAACCTACTCAGATTGGTACGTGATCTTTAGAATGAAGCACTTGATGTTTGACATTGCCTCTGCATGAGGAGGTGTTTACTTGACTCTTCCTCAGCTCAGACACAAGAACAGATAGTGCAGAACTATGTAGAACTCTGTTTAATGAGCAAAGCAAGGGAATCTAATCAGTGAACAGGATTACATGATTAAAGTACTGATTTGAAAAGGAGTCCAGGGCTGTCGTTTATAATACTGTGCATAGGATTCACCTCAAAATGGGCTTGGAGTGTATATATTTTTCCAACTCCGTATTAAACTCTACAGATTAAGAATGGGATGTCATTAAAGTTTGTGTGTGTTAAGGCAGATGTCCTGATACTTTTGGCAATATAGTGTAGAAAGTACGTAGGCATGTCCTATGCCAGTTTTCCTTTATAAATCATAGTCAGTTCAAAATGTGGTATAGCATTTTGGAGCGTCTTGCAGCATCCACAGCTGTCTACAAAATTGTCAGTGCATGAAGTGTTCTTAGTGCATGAAGACGATTATTACGTGACAGTTTCACAGTTTTGTTTTTTGAGGTTGAGATGAAAAAAGATGTTGTTTGATGGACACAGTGTGGACATTACAAATGCCAAAAAGGTTTTAGAGTGGCAGCATGTGGCGGATGCTGTGAATGAAGCCTCAGAAGCAAATTATAAACCGTTCAACCTGTTTCTGGATATTTATTCTTGTGCCATCTGAGTCACAGTTTCTTATTTCTCCAGTTTATGAGAACACGTGGGTCAGAGTTACCCGTCAAGTTTGTTGTTTAGAAATCCCAAAGTTTGCTTAGATAGTGGCATGCGCTGTCTTTTGTGCATTTGTTTACAAATGAGGCTCCGGGCCGTGATTCAGTCGAGAGGGCGGTCAAATATTTTGGGCACATGCCTCCGGTAGTGAAAGGTTGTCCTCTGAAGCTTCTACAGTGTGCAGTCAGCGATTGTGTACAGATTTGAAAAAAAAACAAAAACATCTAGCAATGGATTAAAAAAAATCTTTTTCATAATCAGAATTTCAGTTATTTTACTAGTAAAATTTGATTTACCTTAATAATTCATTCCATCTAGTTTAACTCATTTTAATATTGTGAAACAGAAACTCATCACATGGGCCACAGAGCACTTTAACATGAAGACCAAACCCTACAGAAGCTGGGGCATAACATAACATAATGAACAGTCTGAGTGGCATGGCTGTTTAAATGAAAGAAAAAGATGAGTGAAGATGTTCGAGATGAATGTGTGATGATGATGATGGACAGATAGAGGGGCTGTGGAGGAATGGTGTTGTTTTGGTCAGACAAGAAGGAGGAGGGGGGCTGATGTCGTCCCTCACCTGCAATGCAGTGCTGGGCTGCATCACCCAATCATCTCTCAGCTGTCAGTGAAGGGGGCTGGGCCAGAGGCTGACGACAGCCAAGGAGAGTTCTCGGTCAGACAGAGTCTATGTGTATGTGTGTGAGAGAGAGAGAAAGTGAGCGTTAGAGTCAACGAGTGTGCAGTGGTGCTCCAGTACTCAGCCTACAGCAGAGCCTTTGCATTTCTTCTCTTCTTCCTCTTTTTCTTCTCTTCACTCTGATCCTTGCCATCCTCTTTCCTCTTCTTCTTCTCTTCTGTTCACCACCTGATTCCTCTGTAATTTCTGCTTTTCATTTATCAGCACTGATCGGTCTCTCCTGCTCCTCTACTCCACTTGTCACACTCCATTCCTCTCCCCTCCCTGTTTTGGTCTTCTAATCGATCTTTTTGTCTTCTGGCGAATGGAATGAGAGTTTTTTTTTAACACCTGCACTCTCTCCTGTCCTCCGCTCCTCCATCACGTCCCATGGGTATCCGTGCATCTTGCAGGTAAGCGCAGGATGCGTGTGTGAGTGTGGGCGTGACAGCTATAGACAGTTTGAGGTTGCCTCGAGACAGCTCCAGGTGTTTGGAACCCTGCAGAAGTCCTTGAAGTATCCTGCTTTTTGTTTAATATTCATGTTGTCTGGCCATCAGAGGTCTCTGACCAACTGTCCATGTGCCGCAGTGAGAAAAAAAACTTGCACGATGCATGCACGATCTTGAATGGCACAATCATCTGCTGTTTTTCGGCATTAAATGTGTGAACACTCTTGTTCGGTTCAACATGATGTGGTTTTTATGTCATGTATGTTAGCTTAATATTTCTGTATTTTTCATTTTGTTCCTCTCATTGGCCCTCTAACCTCCTTCATCCTGTCCCCCCATCTCTCTTTCTGCTCTCTACTTTCTGTGTATTTGGTGCCTATATTTAGATCTAGTCCGCATCCTGGGATCTAAGGTCCACGTGTCACTTTTTTTTTAGCTTAATTCTTGTGTGTTTTTATTAATGAATTTTAGCAACAAAAATGCAGAACTTTGTCATTTATTTTTAGTCAGCAAAACAGTTTATCATATTAAGTTAAATTAAAACTGTGAAGACTGTGTTTTGTTCAAGACCAATTATTTTAACCTCTGCATGAGAGCTGCAATGATTAGCCAATTAAAGAAAATTAGTTGCCAACTACTTTGATAAGCGACTGGTTCCAGCTTGATAAATGTAAGTATTTGTGGCGTTTCTCTGTCATTTATGATAGTAAATGAAGAATCATTCCATTTTGGTGAGTAGGTTGCACACAAGAAGCAATTTGAAGACATCACTTTCGGCTCTGGAAAATTGTAATGAACATTTTTCACAATTTTTTGACATTTTATAGACTAAAAGATAAATTGATAATGAAAATAGTTGTTGCAGCCCTGCTCTTATTGTATATCCATTATCCTCACATTAGCCACGCCACAAAACTGTGCAGTCTATTCTGTCCACATTCAGGGATGAGGATACAAGGATGAACAAGTTCTTGCAAAAATGTTTTTTTAAATACATGTCAATGGTCTCAGATTTTACCTTCAGTTAAAATTTTCCCACTTTTGTCTCTTATTTTCATTACTATTAACATGAAAAGATTCAGTCAGTTTTTGTTTGCTAATATTCATTTTATCTTCATCTGTCCTTGATAAATGTTTTCACAACTTTTATTAACAAGGTCATATAGCAATTTATATTTAGTATCCAATATTTAGTATTGAAACTTTATTAAAGGTATTGTATGTGTTTTTTTTCTGTGCATTTGATATTTTATATGTGCTGTATTGTTTGCTTATCTGTGCCAAACACCAGTGGAAGATGACGTCTGAATCTGAAAAACATACCATCATATTCAAGCCCAGTTTAGGCACAGTTTTTCTTATTGTTCATTGCAGTTATTTTTACTCTAAAGGTTGTGTGTGTTTGTTAGTATTCGAGACACAGAAGCAGGAGAGTGAATGGAGAATTGTGTTTCACTTTTGAAGCAGCAGGCATAAGGGATGAGACGGGATTGACCTTGGTAGTGTTTTGCTAATTTTGTGCACAATGTGTGCATGTGTAAATTAACAAATGTAGTGTTGTTTTGCCTTTGC
>JAJHUR010124163.1:1179-14263 GCA_027495735.1 Lutjanus campechanus | reverse complement strand
CTTGATGACTTCAGTCCTCCTCTGGTTGTTACAATTCAACATGTTTAGGATGTTTAGCAACACATTAGAATAAGCCGAAGCAGTTGAACACATAATACAGCTGGAATTAATTACTTCACTATCTTCCTTATTTATCACCTTCTCCCTCCCCAACTGCTCCTTCCCATCCATCTTATTTAGGTCGACCCACGCAAATATTCCCACAGCAGCTCAGCTGAACGCTTCCTGGAGAACTCTCACTCCTCCCTGGACCGGGCCTGTGGTTTGGGGTACGGGGACCTGGACTGTGGCCGCTCCTGTGACTACAAAGTGGGCTCCCCTTCATATCTGGATAAAATAGCCTGGAGGGAGGGAAAGCCTCAACACTACTCAGAGCCTAAGTTAATCCTGGATCTGTCTCATTGGAAGCGTAACACTAATAACAGCCTCCCTGTGCCTGCTGAGCCCATCGGTGGTAGTGTGGAGGACCTGGGAGAAATGAAGGAGGAGGAAGCAGAAGAGGAGGAGGAGACAGGGGATTTATTCCAAGAGATCTCTCGCTGGGTGGAGAGCACCCAGTCTCGTCTGCACTCTCCCAGTCCCAGTCCCTCTTTGGAACCACGGTCACCCTCCTGCTATACCTCCTCTCCTCCTCTCCCTCTCTCTCCGACTGACCTCACAACCCCAGTCTTCCACTACCAACCATCAGCTGATTATGACGAAGACAGACTGAGCCCACTTCCACCGGTCATGTCTTCCTCTAACTCCCCTCCGTCAATCCTCCCCTCATCTCCCACCTCTCCACTTCCTCCTCAGTCTCCCCCCACATTGCCATTTTGTCCTCCCCGACAATCTCAACCCATTTCTTCTACTTCCTCCATTCCTCAGCCGCTAAATGCTGACTCCATGGAGTCACTTCCCGTCAAGCAAAAAGACCGTCTCTTTGATCTGGACGTGTTCATATCCCGAGCGCTGAAACTATGCAGGCAGAATAAGGAGAAAGCAGACGTGAAGAAAGGAAAAGAGGGAGGGTGGAGGGAAGAAAGCAAACAGCCAAACATTAACCGGAAGGTGCCCAAGCTTCCAGAACACAGAACTCCACCACCACAGACTCCCAACTCATGATGTTGAACTTCAGCTTCAGGTGCATCACAGTATAAAGTATCATGATGGGCAGCACTTCCAAATGCTCACAGTGCTTCACATAGTGAGGGGTGTTCATGGTTGAATATGCTGCTTAAACATTAGACCTTAGTGTTAGCAGCTGTTGTCTTTTTGTTACAATGACACGCTACATGCTGCGACTAAAACCCCTCACTTAAACAAGCAATCCTGCAGCTTTGTTATGAGGTGCTCTCAGGCAATAAGAGGTCAGAACACATCTGGGTTATAAATAACCATGCTTAGCATTGCAAATATCAAGGATTTGTTCTACATGACAATATTCAAAAATAATCAGGTGATTAATAATCCTGGTAACTGAGGTTTGCAATCATTTGGCAAGTTGAAGATGGGTTAAATTTTGACTTGATAGCAACTTATTCTGTGATACAAATGGTCAGCCTGTTAACAAGAGTTGCCCAGGCTATGTGCTGGAAAACAGTGGAGAGGGATCACTTGGTCTGCTTAAGATTTGTATGTCTATAAAGATCCCTTGCTGTATGGAAGCCCATTTCCGCCAGTAAAAGAGAAGTACTATCCCTATGGTAAGCCATAATTATGAGATAAAAGTCATAATTTTTATCTCATACTTACATCTTTTTATACATGTTTGCAAGAGGTTAAAGCAAAATAATAGAACAAACTAATTCACTTGGAGGAGTGCTAAGGATGACTTAAGCAATCTCACAGCCTGAGGGAAGTAGCTGCTCTTCAGTCTGATGGTATGGCAGCAGATCTGTTTTCCTTTGGGTTCTTCTCAGACACCTCCCAATATACAGAACAATTACAATTGAATCAAGCTCAGATACGTTATGCAGTATTCACATTCATAAAACAAACTCGACTTTGGGATCAAGTGTACTCTGATCTGGGCCTGGGTCCCTGATGTCAAAGCCCCCCTGTCAGAGCCCTCCTGTCCTGGGCCGTGCACATCCCATGCCAGTTTGTGATGTTTCCCGTCAGGATACTTTCTATTTCTCCTCTATAAAAGTTAACAAGAAATTGGCAAAGGAATTTTTGATTTTTTTAAATCAATAAACAGTTCTTTGGTTTTGCTGATGTTTACCAATAGGTTGTTTCAGTGCACCAAGTGGTGGTGTTGGTGTCTGTCATCCATGAACTAGAAATAGAATTTCTCTGTCTTGGTGGCTGCAGTCATGGGTGCACAGCATCAACAGTAGGGGGCTGAGCACACAGCCTAGGGGGACTCCAGTGTTGGGCACTAGAATGGAAGAGATGAAACCACCAATCTGAACTGTTGGTGGCCTGTTTGTGAGGTCCAATATCCAGCTGCAGAGTGTGGTACTCAAGGCCACTTTTTTCATCACATAATTCTATCTCATAATTGAGAATGTTGTTAAGAATGTTAAGAATGTTGACTTTTGATCTCATAATTATGAATTAGTTCAAAACTTTTACTTTTTATCTCACAATTATGACTTAAACTACAAATTCTGACTTTTTAACTCATAATTCCAACTTTTTATCCCATGATGTCAACTTTTGTCTCATGATTATGGGATTTTTTTTCTTTTACTGAAGGAAATGGGCTTCCATGCTTGCCGTGTGTTAGTTAGTAACCTAGACAGTCTTCCACTGGTGAAATTCACCGAATACTGAAAGTGACACGGGAAATGCTTTTTTCTAAGTATCTCTGAATGTATTAACTGAAAAATAATCAGTCAAATTATACTACATGGTGAACCATACAGATTTTATTTGTTGCTGTTTTAACACATGGTGACTTAATGAGCTCTGTCACTGCTACATGCCTTGTAAACTTGTATAAACCTGTTATATTTAATTCTATAGTATATTTCTCAAGACTGTTGTTAATGATATTCTTGTATTCTCTGTTGAATGCTAGAGCACAATTTTCTGTTACTTTAGAGTGAGTTTTTTTATGTGGAATGCTTTATGGTAATAATTTATGATTATTCAGCTAATGTGTCTCTAGTTTGGTCATAAATAGTTTCATATTTTGTCTGTCTGATGCACCAAACAAGGTCATCGTCTGCTGCACACTTACTGAAAAGATAATATCCTCTCTGTACTTGCCAGCCACACATCTGTCACCACTTTGCTCACTTAAATGTTAGCCACAGAAAGCTAATTAATGCAAACTACAGTAGCCTATATTTTGGAGAATGTAGATCCTTTGTAAACTCTTCAATGCTGCCCAGTAACCATATTAATGTATGGAACAGGAGAATACCAAATCATATATTTTGAAATACTTTTCTATCCAGCGTGTTAGACAGTTAGACACTCAGAATGTTATTTATTCCAGCATCTGTTGTTTCCCCTTCAAGGTAACCTGGTCAGGTAAAAAAAAAAAATCAAATTATGAACGGATGAAGGCTGTTGGCTTGTGCCTCATACTTTCTCAATCATCTGCATCTGACATTCACTTCTCTCTTTGAATTATTCTGCTGAGCTAGTGCCAAGACAAAATACAGTTAAGGCTTCCTCCATCCTTGGTTTCACTCTTTGACATGTCATGCTTTTCTGTGGGTGTATACAGTCAATCGGGGTCATTCCTATGTTCCCTAGATTTAAGCAGTATTTCCACCCAAAGAATTTTTAAACCCAGAAACTACTTTTCAAGGAACTAAAAGGTTCCTCAAGCCAGTTGTTATCTGCAGTCTGAAGACCGGCAGAGATTAGACAAATTAGTCTATATAAAAAAGCAACGGCTGTTTTTACACGTCATTTCAGCATGTGATGATGACACCATATAAAGTGATAGAGAGGCTTCAATATACAACTGTCCTATACATAGTTATAAGTGCTCAATAAGGCATGGACATCGTCATCTGTTCATCTGTTGTATACTTTCTTCTGTAAGTCCATGTTGATGTATCAAAGCACAATGAACAACAAACAAAATGGTTTGCGGCTGTAGATTGTTAAAAATGGTGGCTAAAATAAAATACTGTGAGAACTCAACCAATCAGAAATGTTTTACGTTGCAAGCCCCAACTCCAAGGTTCCTGTACTTTTTGGAAGTACTATCCCAGGAACTCTTGTCCCTGCAGTGGAAACATACTCAAGTTTCTTTTAAAGTTTCCTAGTTCCAGGGGAAAGTTCCAGTGGAATTGTTGCTTTATATGGCATATAATGGGGACATGACAAAGGGTCCTATGTTCCCCAGTCGTCCATATGTGCTCTTCCAACGTCCTTTGTTCCTGTGGTCCTATGTTCCTGTGGTCTTATGTTCCCAAGGTCCTATTTTCCTGTGGTTTTATGTTCCCGTAGTCCTATGTTTCCGTTTATTATTTTTTTTACAGTTGTTAACTAGGGGTGAGCTTGTACAAATGTTTAAAAAAAACAACAACAATTTGGCCGATTTCAATACCAGTGTTTTAGTTGTTGTTGATGTTGTTTATTTTGTATTTCCTGTTGTTTTTTCACCCTTCTGTGCCAGGAAAAGTTGAAAAAACATGGCAGGCATTGTCTTCTTATGTCACACCAGAGTTGTGTCCAGCCAGTTGCTTCTTCTCTGGGTACGCTAGTTACCGTTCTGAGTCTAGCTGCAAATAATAAACACAACCTTTATTGAGCACAAAATTGATGTAATACAACAAGCAAACATTGGAAACTGATACTGGTGAGTGTCATCTTATTTGCAGATAGGCCGATTGCAGTCAACAAGGCGAATATCAGCTGATACCGATGTTCAGCCGGTAAATCAGTGCAACCTTAACTTTTAACACTCACATGAAGTTTCTAAAACCCTAAAAATGTTGACTTCCATAATATTTGCACCTTCATGGTAGCCAACATACACAACTTGTGAGCAGATCAGCACTTGCACAACATAGTATGACTTCCTAACTAAGGATTGAACCATACGTGAGAATATCAAACAGTACAGCGTGTGAAACAGCAACGCCAGGTACTCTTTTATATTCATAACGGACATGAAGCACATTTTCACTATAGCACATTCAGAAATACAGGTTGAAACTCTGCCACTGTTCATTTTTATTTTCATCAGTAATGTGAGGCTGGACTGCTGGACTAACTGACAGAAGTGTTGAAGTAAAATGCAAACCGTCAATGCCATTTAGCTATTTATAAAGCCAGGTAGAAGCTGTGCTGCAGTCAAACTAATGAAAAGAAGTCTAGTTTTAAATCTTTACAGGTCTGATGATCTCATTTTGCATTATACAGTTTCCCCTGCAGGTAACCGAAGCCAGCAATAATATAATTAATGACAAACAACAGAGACATACTGTAACACATGTGGATACTGAGCTGACGTTAATTCTTTTAAGTGTGTGAAGCAATGTATAAAATGTGCCTCAGTACAACTCTATGCTTCCAGCTTGCTGAATGTAACATATCCTCTCCCTTCTGCATGGCTTTCACAACTATTCAAATAGCTTAAACTTTGTTGTTTTTACTATGTGTCACTTTGTTGAACAGTCATATTTCTGTGGGCTCTTATTTCTTTTCTACTCACGCTTCAAGGAGACCTCAGCTTTTCACCTGTGAACAGCTGTGAGGTTTTTAAATGCTCAACATTGATATTATCTCTTTTTGCAGTTTCTGTTTTTGCTGAGAAATTAATAAAACAATACGTAAACTATTACTTGATCTCATGTTTTTGTAGTGCATGTTGGTTTAATTATTTTCTTCGACACAAGTACATTTGATGGACCCGTGCACCACAGCATTTATAGCCAAAGCTAGATTGCAAGGCCCTTCTCAAGATTTATAATACAGACAACTCAACAGGAAAACATAGACACATACAGAACGTTACAGAGCACAAACAGAAATACAATAATCATACAATAAAAAACAAATGAAAATCACTCTCATGACCTCATCCATGACCTGATTGATCCTTCTTTAGAAACAGTTTAAGCTTGAGTTTAAAATTATCCTATTGATCCCTTTGTTGTTTAAGACTCATTATTTTGACTCATTAAGACTCATTTTTGTTTTTAGGTCCTATTTTCTTAAAACATATAAAAACTGCAAGTAATATGAGTATTTGAATCATTTTACAGTAAAAATGAACTAGTTTAATGTATTTTCTTATGCCAAGTTGAACCTTTCTTGACATTTTGCATTATCCTTTTCTTTCTTCAAGATACAGACACAAATTTTTGTAAAATTCTTGAGAAATGTTGATAATACCGTAAAGACGAAGAAATAAGTAAGCGTTCACTCAGGAACTCAGTTCAGGTCTGTCTTTATTGTCCTGTCTGAAATTTAGCAGCACAACAGAACTAGTTAGTGACGGTTACTTTTTCTGTGCCAGCACTGTATGCAAAAAAATGTGTGCCTAGAGATTTTTTCTTTTTTTCCATGGTATCGAAAGAGATATCAAAATCACTTAATACTTAATACTTATTTAATACTAGTATTGTATTAGAATTTAAAGTTTTGTTATTGTGACACCTCTAGGTACTTCTGCCTCTGATTATGTTAAGTAAAGGGTTTCAACACTGCAGTTTTTTCCAGTATTTGGGTTTCTGCACTAGATTTCTGATTCAAATAACATAGATAAAAAAGAAACATGGATGAAATCTGCATCACTCCTACTTTCTTTGATGTGCTTATGCAGTGGGATGACTGTTTAGATGACAAAGAGGACACCTGCCTTTTCACTGACACCGACATCAATGAGAATATCGTGTCAATGTATTCTTCTTCTTGGTGTTCCTACTCTGACTCAGAAATCTCAGAGTTGATTACATCATTTGATCCAAACAGTGATGGCATGATTACAGCAGTCTGAAAAAGCTACTTCAGAGGCAGATGACTTTGGAGAGAAAGATGAAGTCCACACCACAGAGACGGGATTAAAAACAGAAGCAGAAAGGCTTGTCTCCCAGAGTATTGACAAAGCTGTTAAGACACTGCAGTCCACTGAGGCTGTAAGGACACATGAGGACACGGAGGTTACAGAAACTCCAGAAGCATGCGAGGCTGTGAGGACATTGGAGGGCACTGGAGGACACTGGAGGACACTGGAGGGCACTGAGGCCATAAAGACACCAGAGAAATCTGAGGCTGTGAAGACACTGGAGGGCCCTCAGGCTATAAATACTCCAGAGGAATCAGAGGCTGTGAGGACGATGGAGGACACTGAGGGTGTCAAAATAAGTGGAAATGGAAGAAGTGTTTCTCTAGAGGGTGGAGAAATAAGATTCATCCATCTCCACTTATACAGCTGATTAGACCATTGGGTCAGCCAGCACAGACTTGATATCTGGAGAGGGCAAACAGAGCTCCTCTTGATCTCAGGAGACACTTGCACTACCTCAGACCTGAGATTCACTCCGCTAGTGTTGGAGGATCACACAGATGCAACTTCAGGAAACAACTTGTAGGAAGAAATGAGCTCTTCTTTAAGTCCTCAGTCCATTGACTCTGGTGACAAGGATAAAGGAACCTTCAGCCAGAGCTCTGTTGACCGGTCTCAGCCTAACTCCAACCAAAGTGATGTTGAGGACATGAACGCAAAGAACAACAACCTCTTTATCCACTTCTGCCAAAATATCTTTCCAAATGTAAGGATGCGTTTATATGGAAATTCAGTGAGACCGCTTTAAGAGTACACAAGGATCAGACCAGATATGATCAGATCAGACCAGATATGTTGCCAGATGTTCTGTCAGGTGGATCAGACCAGCAGAGATACTGTGCAGGATTCCTGATTAGCTGTGTCAGTCATAACTCAAAGGCAGCTGGATTGTTGTTCTTGAAGATGTCTTATTATTAACCCTTTCCTTCCCTTCATTCTCCAACTAATCTGAAGTAGAATCTTTGTATTTCCAGTCATGTACTTTGTTCAGAGCAAGCAGTGAAGTGATTAAACCAAATTAGACATGTCCACTTATTTTTGACTTGAAGATGTCTCCTGCTTATTATCTTTTTCATGAGCTATATATGCTAATGTACTTTTTCTTAACTCTTGTTTTTTTCCAAGGCGCCAGCAGACAATAAGGCCTTTCTGGATGCAGCTGTTCCACTGCCGTCCTTCAGCTGTTGCCCCCATGAGTAAAGGCCAGGATTAAGACCAGTTCCATCCCCAGGCCTGATGATAACTTCTCCCATTTCTTTTTCTCTTAACAATCCCTTTTCTTCCCTCCTCTTTTTTGTTTCAGTTGTGACCTCTAGCAGCCAGTTAAGAGAAGTGACAAGTCAGTTATCAATGGTCGTATAAAACAGAGCAGTCAAAAAATAGAATATCGACCCCACTGTTGTATCCATCAACCAGTCAAGTTTACATCCATGTCCATGCTCATAAAATATACAGTATGTAGTGAAGACACTGCAGGAATTTAATATAGAACTTACTGACGTGTAACTTTGAAGGAATTTAATAAAATGTATTAAGTATATTTTTAATGAAAGTTCTCACTATACATGTGTGATTCCAGTGAATAATTTCCAGTGAGAAACATGCTGTCTTCACTTAGAGACAAATTTTACAGAGTACAGAGGACTGATAGAGAGCAGAACATTATGAGATCACAGTGAAGTTGACCTTTGACCTTTTGTATATAAACTTTTATCTACCGCATTCACAAGAATGGGATCTCCTGAAAACACAATGCCTGTGGTTATAAGAACATAAAGGCATAAAAGTCATACAAAGTTTTTTTCAAGCTTTATGGTCCAAAATAAACTTCAATTAAATTGTTTCAGTCCTTAGAGCCTTTATCTTTGGTAAATGTCTCTTTTCTAGTAGAAGTAGTATTTATTTATTTATTTATTTATTTATTTATTTATTTATTTATTTATTTATTTATTATACACACTACACACTCAATACACACTCATCCTGACCAAAAGAACCATAGTGATTCATTATCACAGAGCTGGGAGGTCACAGAGTTGTGGCCTAAACGTACGCAAATCTAATTTTGAGGACTTCAGAGCAGATAAAGGCTTGTGGCACAGAGTCATGAATGTGAGACATGATTAACTGCAAAAGACCAGGCTTTTAAAACCTATAAACCAGAAAACATCAGAGCAAAAAAAAAAGTTAACAGAAGAACGTTCATAAAAGTAAATAAAAATTTCTCATAAAATTACAAAAAATCATAAAAACGCACTTAAAACTCAAAACAACTCTCTTTTACAGTAACTACGACTAATGGGCCTTTCCTCAAATATCTTGCGCATTTTGCAGTCTTTACGGTAACCAAGAAGGAAATCCCCACATGTGATTGGTTGAGCGGCCAAGCTCTTCTGCTGCGTGTGAGAGGCTCTTCTCATCACCAGCACTCGGCTCCATCTGTGGCTACCGTAAAGGGACAAACTAAGAGGTCAAACAACTGCACTTTCACAGCGGGCTACTGGAGAAAAATGCTTTATTAACAGTGAACTGTCTAACGGAAATAATTGCAGTATTACAACATCGCAGAGCAGGTAAGCTTAACCGTTATCTTTTCAGGAAATAGTAAGTATGTGTCATCTAAGAACTTCCCATTTCTGTGCCAAGAATTAGCGAGCAGGGGGTCTGAATGAATGACAGCATGTAACTCATGAGGTTATCAACTTTCCTGTTGGAGTGATGTAGCCTTTTAACAAACATTTACAAACATTACGACTGTGACATTTTCTGTCGTTCACACGTTCACCGAAACAGGTGTTCTAATAACGAGCCAGCTTGGTCTGTTGTAGTTATAAGCTAGCCAAATGTTAGCTTATAGCAGTTGTTAGCTGCTATTTGTTTGTGGCTATGAATGAGATTGCTAAGCTAACTAATTAGCTTGCCACTGTAGTGAGTTGCAGTTAGAGCGTTTCGACATGACCATCTGATTTTCCTGTGTGAACGTAGTTGATATATTTTCACACTCAGCAGTGACATTCCTTCACTTCCATCTTCAAACAAGATGGAGGTAGAAATAGTGTGGGGTATTTTCAATGTCTCTTCATTTTTTAAGATCTTAGAAGATTTAACTACACTTACTGTGGTTAATACCACATTTACACATGTCACAACATAGCAGCATAAATAACCAAAATCTTCCACATCCTCACAAAATTATCATCTCAAATGTCACTCAATATTTTGCATATATCTTACTGCTACACATTTTATATTCAATGGCCATTCAGTGTCACAAATGAAGAAACAAGATGGGCAACTCTGTGTGTGTCAGAGAGAAGGAGAATAATAACACCTGTCACTAAAGCCACGTCTGGCTGTGTAATGACTATGATTCATGTCAGTATAAGTTAACACAGGTATACAAATTGTCTGTAATATTGTGTAAATGGCTTTTGCTTTATGCTAGTGTACTCTGATCACAGTAAAAATTTACCTCTCAGACCATAAAAAGTTTACACATGAAAGAATGTGTGTGGGTGTGATAGATTGCTTTTTAGACTGAGACAGGATGCATAGTTTACCTAACAGAGAACTGGCTTTCTGTTGCTTAGTGATTTCCTGGGGCGAGATCTTTTGTTATTACATTATGCTTACTTCTGTCAATACAGTCATAGTTTGCACAAATTATCTCTATATTAAGAGTACTTCCAGACATGGTAATGAAATAATACAATAGTCTGGCTACATTGCACCATGTGTCCTGTTGTCCTGTTTTTTATTTAAGCTACAGCTGCAGATAAGCCATGTGAGATTTGTACAGTGAATTGTCTCATTTCAGTTTAGTTATAAATTTCTCAGCGGTGGCCATTAAACCTAAAGTGTATCCAATAAGGTGCAGTCCTTTTAAGTACTGAGTAGAGGTGAAACGGTATGAAAATTTCATATCACCACTGACCACGATTACCAGTATAGAGCTGCAGCAATTAGGGAATTAATCGATTAGTGGATCAAAAGATAAAATTATTTTCCAGCTATTTTGATAATCGATTAATTGTTTCAGTAATTTTCAAGCAAAAATGTCAAACATGTGCTTGTTCCAATGTGAAACTTTGCTGCTTATCCTTGACATTTTTGAAAATAAGTGAAGATTCTTTGGGTTTTGGACTGTTGCTTGGACAAAATAAGCAATCTGAAGATGTCACTTTGGGCTCTGGGAAGTTGTGATGAGCAATTTTCACATTTTTTATATTTTATTGATTAAATGATTAATTGTGACAATAATCAGCAGATTCATTAAAATAATCCTTATTTGCACCCCTGTATCAGTATCATCATGGTATTGTTAAAATGTGCAGACAGTGTTCAAAAGTTCTAATCACACACTGAAATCATTTCCCCACATTTTATATTGAAAATATTGAAAAGTCTGAAATGGCATCATGTCCTTTTCCATGTCAGTGTTTTCACTGACATAAAACAAAGCCACTTTGTATGTTGTGCCTGCCTCTGGGAGACTGTTCTTAACTTTGGTTGATACTGGACAGTATTTAAAGTAGATTGTAGATTTTTCAAAGCCTAGTAATGGTGGTTGGGCCAATTGGTGATGCCATCATTCATCATGATGGCTGGCAGTCATCGACCATCTACCATTGTAACATTGTGATTTTGGAACGATTTTGTTGTGAAACCAGTTATAGTTTTATGGCTTGTATGATTGTTTTAATTCAAGCCAAAATATACAAAATACTGTGTTTGTGTGGATGAGCTTATGACAGGCATAGGATTACCAGTTCGCTATAATTTTAATAAAAGTTGAAGAAATCCAAATGCACGATTATAGGTGGGTTGGTTGCCTGCTTCTGTGAGCTATTTGCATTCAAACCATTTCAGTTACTAATGATCCAGACCAGTTTCTGGCTGTGGAAAGTGTCCAGGTAGTGCATTGTTCCAACACTGATATCAAGCTGGCTCGTTACAGTTTCTGTGCCGAGATGATCTTGCTTCTTGGCAGACACAAAAAGTATGAAATTACAGACAGTCTCAACATGTTTGATTTCCTAGATCTGACACTCTGATAAAGTCTGGAAGGAAATGAAAAAAAAGGATTAGCTCCACTCTATCAAATACTGGCCTCATCAGGTGTTCGGGCTTTATATGTTGTAGAAACAGGTGGGAAGCTAAAGGTGATGTGAATAGCCAGAAAATATTCTTATGCAAATATGCAGTGTGAACAACAAAGACTGGAATTCAAAGAGGCTGTATCAAGGCTGTCTCCCCTCTGGGTATCAAATCAACCGAGATTAAAATGACTGGTGCTGCTTATACACTTCGGCCTTGGCTTTAATGCTGCTTTCTAGGCAATGTTTCCTGGACATGTAGTTGTAAGCCAAGACTCTGCCAGCTGGCTATGCTTGTAATTTCTTTCATCCAATATTTTGGTCAAAGAGGGGGTTACATGATCTGACCACAGTGCTTCCTTTGAATCTGTTCTTTAACCTTAAGTGTACCTAATGGAAAATTAAAAATATTGATTGCTAAGAAAATTGTCAGTTGTAATTTAGAAACTTGCTTAGTTGCTTTTTAAAAGCAAACCAGCATAGTGTGATCAAAAACAGGCATTGGCATAAAGAATAAGTGTTGCAACCCTTATTTGAATGGTATCTTGCTTGAATGCCTTTTGTTTATCTTACCTCCATTTATATTTTCCTGTGGGTTTTGTTTGGGTGGTTATTACTATGATAACATGGGTGGACAAACAAGAATAATGCAGTGAGCAGTGGAGGAGAACAGAAAAACGTTGACACACACAGATGAGGGCTGTTTGTCACATGAACTGACCCTGGGTTTGTTCTCTTGCCACCTGAGCTCAGCTGCACGTTGTTCCAGGCCATGAAGTCATTCAAAGGAGCTCAGGCCTTTTTTCTGTGTAGCCGATATGTTTGAATTATAACTAAAATTATATGTTCTTTTTCTTGTAATGGCTGACTGCAGTTGACTGTAGTTTCCTTGTGTGTCTTATATTTCAAAGCAATACTTAAACCCGACTCAGTCACTGAACTACAAGGAACTAAAATAGAAACTGTGTGCAATAATTCTCAAGTTGCTGTTCCCCACATAACTTGCTTGCAGGTTCAGTTGTGT
>JAJHUR010124139.1:0-21692 GCA_027495735.1 Lutjanus campechanus | reverse complement strand
GGAGAGGACAGCGAGGTGGCTGCAGATCAAGATGAAATATCGACCCCTGTGGACACGAGGTAGGGTCTGATCACTAGGTCACCTGCCTGATGTTGAAAGACTGAAATACTTGCTTGTAAGCCAAGTGCAACACTAAGTAGGACACGTAGACCTGTCGTATTTCATCAGAATTATTCCTCATTTAAGGCTCTCGTGATTCTGAGAAGTTGGCTGGTCTTCAAACATCACAGTCTGGCCTTGTTTTTAGGGGATGAGTGTAAGAGAGCCAGTGAACAGAGATGGATTTGATGACAATCGTAGAGAGGTATTGATTTTATGTGGTTTGCACAAAAGGCTCCAAAGGGCTCCAGTTGCAAAAGAAAGATAACGCCGATTTTAACTTAAACTTTGGAACCATGACGAGCTCCTGGTATGGAAACATTAGACTGCACTCAAAAGCCAGTAAGGTTAACAGGTTTATACAACCTCAGCTCCAAAGGTTTTCTGACGTGGTGCAAAATGTCAATAAAAACAGAATACAATGATTTGCAAAAAACTTTTTAACCTATATTCAGTTGAATGTGGAACAGTGACACTATTGTTTTTTTTTTTTTGCAAATATACACTAAGTCTAAATTTGATGCCTGCAACATGTTTTTTAAAAGTCGGGACAGGAGCATGTTTACCACCGTGATCCATCACCTTTTCTTTAAAGTGTTTGGAAACTGAGGACACTAATTGTTCAAGTTTTGAAAGTAAAATTCTGTTTCATTCTTGCTTGATATATGACATCAGGTGCTCAACAATAAGAAATAAACAGGGACGTCTCTGAAAAAGATGTAGTCTGGATGGCAGCATATGTTGCTCCAAAACCTGTACGTACCTTTCGGCGTTAATGGGGCCTTCACAGATGTGACAGTTACTCATGACGTCCATGATTTCTGAGAACAATCTGAAATGTGGACTCGTCAGACCACAGCGCACTTTAACACTTTGCATCAGTCCATCTCAGATGAGCTCAGACCTCAGAGAAGTCTGCAGCGTCTCTGGATGTTGTTGATGTATGACTTTCCCTTTAGATGGTAGTCTTAACTACAAACAACAAACTGTATTTACTGACAACCGACAAAGTGTTCCTGTGCCCATTTAGTAACATCGTTTATATAATCATGTTGGCGTTTAACACAGTGCCACCTGAGGGGTCAAAGGTCAAAGACATTCAATGTTGGTTTATCAGTTTGAACATTAAATATCTTGTCTTTGTACTGTGTTCAATTGAATATTGGTCTAAAAGTTTTAGTAAATCACTGGATTATGTTTTTATTTACATTTTACACAAAGTCCCAATTTTGGAATTGGGGTTGTAGTTGTCCAAAATTTTATCTTTAATCTTTAAACTGAATTTCTGATATCAAATATATCATAACAGGGTTCCTGCAGTGTTTACAAAATGATACTTCAGACTTTTTTATGTCACAAACCTCTTTTACAGTTTCACAGGTCAAAGAATAACCAAAAAAAAAACTTATGAAGCTGATCAATAAACATGACATGGATCCATAATACACAGCAAAGTACAGTACGGATTAAACAATTAAAAAATGGTTTGGCAATTTAAGTTTTTGCTAAAACTGACATTGCTCATTATGGGTTGATTAGTTTCCTAACATTTTAATACCTTCTAAGGCCTTTTTTTCAACAGTGAAATGAATGAACCGGTTTTTAAGACTTTTCAAGATGTGCAGACACAAAAACCTTATGAATATATTTGATACTTATTGTCAGTTTCTTGTAAAATACACTCATAGGTAGCAGCAGACAGTCCGTCATATAGGCCCAAGCTGTATTGCACAGAGAGTAAACACTGCCATCTGCTGGAGAAGGAGGAAATAATGTAAGGATTCCTCCAGATATGTGATTAGGCATATGGTCTTCTTGGAAAAATGATGTCTGATATGTTTTTTTTTCTGCAAATAAAGTAAGATTTTCACATTGAACTCCATAAAAAGTCATCTACTCTGACTACCTCATTAAAAATAAACATGATTACGCAAACTTTGTTTATTTCTAAACAAATGTCTCCTTCGTCACTGTAAAGTTCATCCTCAGTGTTTGTGCACAGGCAACTTCAAGTTTCTACATCACACTTGTCTAAGTTGCAAACTGGACCAGAATTTACCTAAAAACTAGTTATGTCAAAAATCATGGTTGTGAGCCTGCGCAGCAGAGAAACTTTCATTCTGCACAGTGAAGCTCAAACATCTGACTGAAGGAACAAGAAGAAAAGCATATTTATGAGTGACTCACAAAAAGAGCTCAGACACACGTTTATCAAACTAATTATTTTTATTTGTACTGAAGGTTGCAGAGCATCAGATTTTTCTCTCTATCAAAATAAGTAAAGCAACATTTAAATATGAATTCGATGGTATCAGTGGCCTCCAAATGTGATTGGTCTCTTGGTCGTACAGTAAATAGATGTGTATAAGAGACAGGCATTATGCATAGGTAGAAATCCAGGTCAACAGTTATTTCTAAGCGGAAAACTCCCAGCTGTGTGCCAGCAGACGTCTAGTATCTCCTCATTCCTCTTTGCATTCCTCATTGTCTTAGTCAAACAAAATGTTCCAACATCCCATAAACCTTCAGCATCCCGAAGTGCCAGGCTTCTCTGAACACATAAGGGTTTGAGCCATGAATTCTCAGAAACTACTCTTGTGATCATGACTGGTCCAAACGTTGAGTTGTGGTCTGACTGCTCTCTAGGTTTTTCAAGTGTGCTTAGTTTGTGTACTTATTTGCTAAGTTTCGCTCCACTCCTGGATGCTTACGGGATTATGATTGTTATTTTATCCCATAGCCAATCTACAAGTGAACCAATATAGACTTTATTGTTGCTTTACATGACGTCAGACTACATCAGATACATTAAAAAAGGTCTGTCCAAATGCATTTATTAGTTTTTGACTCTGGGGAAAAACAGAAAAATGGACCCACCCTAAGTTGTAACTCAACTTTCTCCTTTCCTGTGCCTAAATATGCTATGTGCTCGTCAATGTTGAAAAGAAAACCACATTTTGAGGATGGTTAAAAGATGATGCTGGGAGACCTGTAAACGTTATATACATAGCCACATCTTAAGTAAGCTAATGTTAGCAAATGCAAGCTAAATAGGTAGCTAACGATTGATGTAGATTAGCGAGCTAGTTAGCTAGATTTTTGCTAACATTTGCTATGAAATGTTATGTACCAAACTAATGACTGATGTAGATTAGGTAGCTAGTTAACAATTGATGTATGCAGCCTTTAGATGGAACTCAAGAACTTGAAATTATGGCAGACTAGATAGCTGGTTATCTAATGATTGATGTAGATTAGCTAGCTAAATGGAAGCGGTCAAGCACAAGACAGAAAGGAGTGGGAGTTAGGAATGGTCCATTCTCCAATACTGTATCTTAACTATCTCTGTAACTAAATCACACACATTTAGGCTATTCTATCTGATCTTTTGAGAACTAATGTAATATTTTTGACTTCCTTTCATTGAGCTGCCCCTGAAACTGTTTGGAGCTCCCCTGGGGAGGCCCATCAGCGCTTGAGAAGGATCAGATATGAGAGACCAAAATGTGCCCATTAAGTGAGCTGCACAACAAACTGTACCACAGGGAGCGGAGAGGACAGCGAGGTGGCTGCAGATCAAGATGAAATATCGACCCCTGTGGACACGAGGTAGGGTCTGATCACTAGGTCACCTGCCTGATGTTGAAAGACTGAAATACTTGCTTGTAAGCCAAGTGCAACACTAAGTAGGACACGTAGACCTGTCGTATTTCATCAGAATTATTCCTCATTTAAGGCTCTCGTGATTCTGAGAAGTTGGCTGGTCTTCAAACATCAGTCTGGCCTTGTTTTTAGGGGATGAGTGTAAGAGAGCCAGTGAACAGAGATGGATTTGATGACAATTGTAGAGAGGTATTGATTTTATGTGGTTTGCACAAAAGGCTCCAAAGGGCTCCAGTTGCAAAAGAAAGATAACGCCGATTTTAACTTAAACTTTGGAACCATGACGAGCTCCTGGTATGGAAACATTAGACTGCACTCAAAAGCCAGTAAGGTTAACAGGTTTATACAACCTCGGCTCCAAAGGTTTTCTGACGTGGTGCAAAATGTCAATAAAAACAGAATACAATGATTTGCAAAAACCTGTTTAACCTATATTCAGTTGAATGTGGAACAGTGACACTATTGTTTCTTTTTGCAAATATACATTAATTCTAAATTTGATGCCTGCAACATGTTTTTAAAAAGTTGGGACAGGAGCATGTTTACCACCGTGATCCATCACCTGTTTGGAAACTGAGGACACTAATTGTTTAAGTTTTGAAAGTGAAATTCTGTTTAATTCTTGCTTGATATATGACATCAGGTGTTCAACAATAAGAAATAAACAGGGACGTCTCTGAAAAAGACGTAGTCTGGATGGCAGCATATGTTGCTCCAAAACCTGTACGTACCTTTCGGCGTTAATGGGGCCTTCACAGATGTGACAGTTACTCATGACGTCCATGATTTCTGAGAACAATCTGAAATGTGGACTCGTCAGACCACAGCGCACTTTAACACTTTGCATCAGTCCATCTCAGATGAGCTCAGACCTCAGAGAAGTCTGCAGCGTCTCTGGATGTTGTTGATGTACGACATTTAGTAACGTCGTTTATATAATCGTGTTGGCGTTTAACACAGTGCCACCTGAGGGGTCAAAGGTCAAAGACATTCAATGTTGGTTTATCAGTTTGAACATTAAATATCTTGTCTTTGTACTGTGTTCAATTGAATATTGGTCCAAAAGTTTTAGTAAATCACTGGATTATGTTTTTATTTACATTTTACACAACGTCCCAATTTTGGAATTGGGGTTGTAGTCGTCCAAAATTTTATCTTTAATCTTTAAACTGAATTTCTGATATCAAATATATCATAACAGGGTTCCTGCAGTGTTTACAAAATGATACTTCAGACTTTTTTATGTCACAAACCTCTTTTACAGTTTCACAGGTCAAAGAATAACCAAAAAAAACTTATGAAGCTGATCAATAAACATGACCTGGATCCATAATACACAGCAAAGTACAGATGGATGGATTAAACAATTAAAAAATGGTTTGGCAATTTAAGTCTTTGCTAAAACTGACATTGCTCATTATGGGTTGATTAGTTTCCTAACATTTTAATACCTTCTGAGGCCTTTTTTTCAACAGTGAAATGAATGAACCGGTTTTTAAGACTTTTCAAGATGTGCAGACACCAAAACCTTATGAATATATTTGATACTTATTGTCAGTTTCTTGTAAAATACACTCATAGGTAGCAGCAGACAGTCCGTCATATAGGCCCAACCTGTATTGCACAGAGAGTAAACACTGCCATCTGCTGGAGAAGAGGAGGAAATAATTGAAAGATTCCTCCAGATAAGTGTTTAGGCATATGCAAATTGTCTTCTTGGAAAAATTATGTCTGATATGTTTTTTTTTTGACGAGATGTCTCCTTCGTCACTGTAAAGTCCATCCTCAGTGTTTGATCACAGGCAACTTCAAGTTTCTACATCACACTTGTCTAAGTTGCAAACTGGACCAGAATTGACCTAAAAACTAGTTATAATGTCAAAAATCATGGTTGTGAGCCTGCGCAGCAGAGAAACTTTCATTCTGCACAGTGAAGCTCAAACATCTGACTGAAGGAACAAGAAGAAAAACATATTTATGAGTGAAAATGTCTACTTACAAAAAGAGCTCAGACACACGTTTATCAAACTAATTATTTTTATTTGTACTGAAGGTTGCAGAGCATCAGATTTTTCTCTCTATCAAAATAAGTAAAGCAACATTTAAATATGAATTCGATGGTATCAGTGGCCTCCAAATGTGATTGGTCTCTTGGTCGTACAGTAAATAATATATATGACATTTCATAGAGTTCATTATATCATTTAATATCATTTATCCTTGTCAATAACTCAGTTTAAGATGAAGGAATTGAAGGTGAATTACACCACTTTAGGGGATGTGATGCCTTCTGACTATGTGCCTTTGACATGTTACTGATTTAGTGGATCCATTTACACAATTTTACAATTAATTCTCACATGATTACAGATGTTTGGTCCCACTAACACTTGTACTGTGTGTTCATTCATGCTCATCAAACTCACCGCTACTTTCCTTTCATAATGACACGTACAACAAATGTCAAACTGGGACGGCTACACAACAAAAACGGCTAATTGTTTGATTCTTTGGTGTAATGTAACTTTCTTTTCTCACAGCCAGAACTGCACGAGATTCAGTGTGATTGTCTTTGTGTGTGTTTTAGAGAACGATTTGAGGACGGGGTGGGGTGGGGGTGGGGGGCATGGCTCGGGGGAAGTGGAGGTGGAGATGAAGTGTAGACGAGGAGGTTCACGAGTCTATGATCGTTTTTTTCTGCTCTCAAAGTTTCTGAAGTTGGCCGGCCTGATCTTCATCTCTGCAAACTCGATCGAGTGTTCGTGGCCCCTCCAGTGGAACCAGTTGATCCCCTGTGGAAGAAAACCAGAGGACAGATCGTAGGAAAGAGGCTCTAACAGTGAGATATCTGACACATCACAGTCTTCTTTCCCCACACCACACACACCACACCGAAGGTGAAAAATAAGCGGTTACATAATGTTGGAGAAAGTGTGGAACATTTGATGGAAGATCACTGACATGTTTTGGAAAATGTTACAACAAATACTGGGGTATTAGGTTCCCATGGATTGCACTTTATTTCTGTACTTTCTTTGAAGAAAGCGTAATGCGACAGATGTGACAGATATTTGGTTAAAACAATGTTAGTAGCACCTAAAAAGCTGAGACAGCACCCCTGCCAAAGTGCTAAACTGTTACTAATCTCAAGAAATCCTCCTGATATAAAAACTGACAAATATATTTAAACTATGAGATGCACAGTTGGAATTGAATCACCTACCTGTGTATTACCTACAGCAGATGGCAGTCGACACGTCCCCAGTTTGGAGAAGCAGCAGGAGAACCGTGTAGGAGGCTAAGTAATACAGTACTGCTGTTGGCAGGGTCAGCAGCAAAATGTGTTTTAGCCACCTAATATCAGTTTAAGTGTCTGCTATATTCAAGCTTTAAGTTGCCATCAGACAGTGTTTTCTGACAGGAAACTGCTGTTATATAAGCCAAATATCTCCTAATGAACCAAACTACATTGGCGAAATCAGTAATTTTACCTCACAAATCACCAGAGCGGCTGGTCTACCACTGCCTCGCTTTGTGAGTTTGTTTGTACTCCAAACTGGGGACATGTCGACCACCATCTACTGTCGGTAATACACTGACTGTGGGTAAGTACCTCACACAACCTCACTCCAAACAATTTGAATTATCCCTTTAAGACTCAAGGTGGCTACATTGAAGAGGAGCTGAAAATAAAACCATCAACAGAACTGTATGGATAACAGGGAAAAAAAAGTGTTTGTTTTTTGCTGTCACTGTTTACTCTTGTGAATCTTTTGCCAGTGAAAATTCAACTGGACCATGAAGGAATCGTCTCTCCCTCCCTGATTGAGAAAGGCTTTATGTTATTAGTAATTTTATCAACGATGTGTAAACTGTACTTACCTTGCTGTGGCTGTTGTCACCATATTTGCCCATGAGGTTGACACGGTGACAGTTTTTATACCAGAAGGCGCCTTTGTAGGACAAGGCGCAGTTGGTGACAGCGATATCATTATCGTTGTCGTAGGTGGAGAAGGGTCGACCCTGGTGGTAAGTCATGGAGTCACCTGGTAAAGACAGTAAACCTGTGAGCTTATTTAATAAAAAAGATTAAAAAATACTTTTTTTTTTACTGCCACAAGTCAGATACCACTCTCTTATCTATTAGCTTGGATTAGCATAAAGACTGGAAACAGGGGGAGCAGCGAACACGACTCCAAGCCTCTAAAGCTTGCAACTTCAAGGCTTATCACATTATATCTTATTTATTTAATATGTGCAAAAACTCAAGTGTGAAAAGGGACATGGTTTCATTTTACAGAAGGTTCTGTGCCAGACTATTTCTTGGCGGTGAGCAGTTAATTCCTCCACGAATTAAGACTCCAGACAGTTCGTGAACCCAGCCAAGAAAGCTTGATGTTTTTTCCACTTTGGTTTTTAAACAGACTAAACAAACTAGATATAACATGTCAGTTAGTGAGCTTTAGAGGTGCTGGTGGATTTTGTCACCTCTGGACAGAGCCACGCTAGCTGATTAATCTGGTTTCCATTCTTTGTGCTAAGAAAAGCTAACCTGCTGCTGGACTATGTTTTACAGATTTATATGGCACATAATGGCGACATGAAACAGGGTCCTGTTTCCCAGTCCTACACAAGTGTGAACTAACCATGACATCACCTATTGGTTTATTTCTGAAGCTGAGAGTTTGACATTCCTCTTTAGGGGAAATCAAAATCTTTGTTTTTGAATTTCCCCCAAATTTTTATGTTTTCAATTAAAACCATTTAATTTTCAGGCATCAAAACAATGACAAATCAGGTTCACAGCTCACTGTGACTAATTTTTGAAAAACTTTTTTTAAATTTTATTTCTAAAACTCAAACATTCAAGTTTATCTTAAGATTCTCCAACTGTAAAGGTATGCAGCCTATAGATCAAATTTTTAAAAAAGTTACTATTTTGTCCTCTAAAATGTGTCTTAGCCTACGTTTATAGCTCGGTGCCTTTTCCTCTAAACTTTGCCGGTGGCCTTAAGTCTCCACAAGCGAGCTATGGATGCCAAAAAAAAAAAGAATTCAGGGAAAAAAGAGAATTTAATAGTTGCAGCTCCAGACAGATGGGTTTTTTATGGACAAAAATGTTTCTTTTGATCGTGAAGTTTGCCTGACGCCTGGGTTAGGGGTTAGGACAGAACATAGGGTCCTGGGAACATCGATATGTTCCATATTTACCAGACAGGCATGAGAATGGTTATTTTTTTCATCACCATGACAAGAAAGCAAACAATAGAATTTCCCAAAATGTCAAACTATTCCTTTAATGACGTAATTGACATGATGCAGAATGCAAATGTAGAGATATTTTTTTTCTGAGAAACTGGACGCCTCCCAAGCTCCTACATGTCTACTTCAAAATGCAAAATAGCAAAGTACAACATGACCTTTAACAAATAATCTTTTTAATCAGGATTACCCAAACTACTTTGGTTCTATGATCATACATGACTTGTACTATACATTCATGAATGTATACACTGATGGAATTTGTTAGAATTTGCTGTAAGGAGCTTTGAACCCAAAGGTCCAGATGGCAACTTGATGAGGTAAAGACAGAGGGGCTGTGATCTCTGCAGTAAATACCTACCTGCTGTTCCACTGTACGCTCCAATGTAGACTTTATAGCGTGTTCTGGGCTCTGCGATCGTGATCTTGTCGTACTGAGCGTAGGCTGATTCCCCCTTGTCCCTCAGGTCCACTCGCAGCTCATAATGGCCAGAGTTTGTGATTTTATGGAGGTTGGAGAGACCTGTGATAATTTAATGTGTGAGGTGAGAAGGGACTGAATGAGAGAGGGATGGAGTGAGCGAGACTAGAAGACGAGTGTTCTTACCCAGCCAGAACTCATCATTCATGTTCCCGAAGCCAGCGGTGTAGTTCTTCCAGTTCCTGTAGAATTCCAGCTTTCCATTCTGGCGTCGGAGGAAAACCTGCAGAGGACGGACTTTCATGAGTGTCACAACAATAATAACAAGCACAGCCGGGGTCACTGTGTCTCATTAGAAAAACAGGCATCGTATCCTTTTCAATGTGAATTATGGCTTCATTGCAGCCTTTAATTGGATTCCAGCAGGTTGATTTACTCACCATCCATCCTCCACCATCTGTGGTCATGTCACAGTAAACCTGGATGGGCTGGCCCTCCTCCCCGCCCACATAGATGGTGTACAGGCCAGAGGTCGTCTCCCCGTTCAGTAAAATCTGAGCACAGTCCTTGGGGCGTCGGTACAACTGTCCAACTAGAGGCACATATTAAAAAGAGATCATCTCAGTCGCTTCATCTTCATCTCTGTTATATAAAAAGAAAAACGTATAGAGTGTACAGTAGCGTGTGAGAGCGAGGAGCCTGGAAAGAAAAGAAGGTCTGAAAAGGGAAAGAAAGGGAAAATAAAATCCTTCGGGAGCGGCTCAGACAGATGAAAAATAAGCACAGGTGATCTGACTGGAATATCAGATTAACTGAGAGGAATTTTTGTCAGAAGAAGGAATATCTTTCTAACGTGCATCTGGACTCTTGCGTAATGCATCACCAACCAGACCTTTCACAGCAAAAAATACCTGCAGGTCTATTTAAAGAGGTACTGCACACTTAAATGTGTTTTTCTTTAGCTTTAAACTAAATGATATGACTGTAATGATTAAAAAAAATTATGCTGGTGACATTTCTTGCAAAAAAATCAGCTTTCATAGGTTGAAAATGTCTCAGTATGCCACCTGCTGTTTAAAATCTTCCTGAACCTTGCAGGGCGAACGCTGACAGAGAGCGCTGCAAGAATGAGTCCTAAAATCTGGAAATAAGTTAGCAAATTTGCACCTCTGGTTAACTCATCTTGAAGTCAGTGTGTTTTTTAATGGCTTTTAGGTGTGAATGCCTGAAATACGGTCTGTGGTCACACAAGATTTTCACATTTTTGTTCTACACAGGGTGTGAAATACCTGCTGGCAATGAGCTGAAGTTTTACAGAGACTCAAAATGCAATAGACAAGATTTGAGTGCAAGATAACACCTGAGGAAAAAATCCACTGCTTTTCAGGTTGTACGGGGAGATGATTTTCTACTACACAACATTTGGATTGGACTGCCTTTTGCAACAGCACCACCCATGGAAGAAGCTTTACTGGAGACAACCAGGTACTCAACAGAAATATAAGAGAAAACACCACAACAATATTTTCTGTATTCACATTTTAAATAAATCTAGAATCTTGAAGAGAAGTGGTTAAAGAATAAAGAGGTAATTTGGTGGAAAAGGACTTATAGTGACATTGAAGTCATGTGACCACAGTGTGGGTCTTTTGTCACTCAACATTAGCTTTTGACTTGTAGTGATTTCATTTACACTTAAAAAGTAATAAAAATTGTGTTTATTTAGATGATTTTGTTGAACAAAACGTGTCAGTATCAGAAACTTTGGTCAACTTCCAGGATGACCTACACTACCAGGATGACAGCGCTCTATAGAGTCCACTGGTTGGGAATTTACATAAAAAACAATGTTAACACCCTCTAATCAGAGGTGGGCCATTCACTTCACTGACCAACTCCTGCCTCACACATCCTCCCCCTCTCTCTTAGCCTCTTGTCCACTTGACCTGGGGGTGAAGGTACACTCTGGTTTTAAGTGATACACACAAATGATGAATAAAAATAGAGGTGTGTGTGTGTGTGTGCTTGCACATTTTCTTCCATACTTGTAGTGAAGACGGTGTTGACGTGACGGCTCCTCTGGGCTCCAGCGATGGCCTGCAGTCTGACGTTGTACTCTGTGGAGCCAGTTAGCTGAGCCATGTTATAAGAGGACGCCGTCGGGCTCAGCACCACTTCCTGAACCCAAGCACACACATACAGACATAAATGTGTTTACAACGAACAAGAGCATTCTGGAGATTTAACTGCAAGATGTGCACATCCTGCTGAACATTTCCCAGAGAGTACCACGTTTTAATTCATTAAATGAATATAGTTTTGTTTTTATTTTTGCATTTATTAATAATGTTTGAGATATAAGTTGGCAGTTGGTGCCAAAAAAGTGTTGTATTCATGAATTACACTGTTAAAAAATGAAACCTAAAGGGATAGTTCACCCAAAAATGTAAACTCAGTCATTATCTGCTTACTCTCCGATTGAGTTTTGTTTTTGTTTTGTATTTTTTGTTAGTCCACAAACACTGCTGGAGTTTCATGGGAAAACAGTGCTGCGGAATCGTCCAAACAGTGTAAGTGAATGGTGACCAGTTTTCAAACATCAAAATCATAAAATGCCTCCATACTGCTTGTCTGGCATAATTCAAGTCCTGACATGCAGTTCGAACACCATCACACCACCCACACCCAGTTCAGACTGTGTGCGAGTGCAGATGAACGTGGCTCCAGGCTGAGGATCTAAAGTGATGATTCAGACAAGAAACATGGTGTGAATGACATTTTTTAGTCAACTTGGCATGTCGGGGCTTTAGGAGACTTGGATTACATCAGACATGCAGTAAGGAGACATTTTATGTTTTTGATTCTCTTGTTTTTCATGTTTGAAAACTGGTCACCATTCACTTCCATTGTTCAGGAGATTCTGCAACCCTGTTTTCCTGTGAAACAACAGCAGTGTTTTGTGGACTAACAAAACAAACCCAACCCTCAATCAGCATGAGGGTGAGTAGATGATGACTGAATTTTCATTTTTGTGTGAACTATCCCTTTAAAAGACAATCCATACCAAAACATGGACAATGTAAAGCAGATGATGATGATAAACTGAAAATGGTAAAAAGACATGAAGACTCGAGTCTCAGCTGTCTCACTGGCGTGACCACAACCTGAAGCGTTTATTTACACTTCAAATCTTTTTTTTGACAATATAATGCCCAATAAAAATTAATATATTTATCTATATTTTGTAACCTCAGCAGAGCAGAGTGTGCTGCTCTCTGGTGTTACACCCATTTTGGACACCTCCACTTCTGAAATGACCCTGGTGCCCTTGATAACGTGGTACTTTACACTGTAAATGTAACAATACTGAAATCCTTATGAGTAACACATTATATTAATTCATTATTGCTAAAAGTAATATATTACTTTGACGGGTGTTACTCCAAACACTGGTCAGTATTAATGAGTTCACTCAATCTGTGGTTTCTGGATTGAAATAAGAACCACCACCATTGTTTTCCTTGTTTGAAGTGACGTGTGGATGTACGCACCCTGATTACGCCATCAGCAGAAGAGAAGGTGAGTGTGTAACCGGTGACAGCGGCCTGAGGAGGTCTCCACGTCAGAGTCGCACTGTCAGTCTGAATGTTAACGGCTGTAAGATCACGAGGAGGGTCCACGTCTGAAAACACAACGTCACACTGTGGATTTATCATTCATTACAAGAACCGAAGCTACAAAAATACACGAGAATCAAAATGCATTTTTTCTTCAGGTCTTCTCTCTGAGCCTACCAGTGGTGAATTCAGTAACAGCAGAGTCGCTCTTCTGAGATTCTTTCTTAGCATGAACTCCGACTGTGTAGTGTGTTCCTGGAACCAGAGAGCCCATCTCGAACTCCACTGTGTTCCCAGAAACATGCTCCACCATGGGCGACACTGTAAGGCACGGCACACCCGCATCAATAAATCAAACCACACAATCAAAGTCACTCACACACACTTTGATATTTGGTGAAAGGAAAGCAGGATGACCAATAAAAATAACACTTTTAAAGATGAACAGTTTTTTGTCTATATTGATAAAAACACCGTAAACAGAATCCCACCTGAATCTGCACTGTAGGTAATGACGTATCCATCCACAGTGGCCACAGACGGTTGCCACAGCAACAGGGCTGAAGTGTCAGTGACATTAACTGCAGTCAGACCCTGAGGTCTGTCCAGAGCTGAAACGGGAACATGGTGTTAAGAGAAATGGCTTCAATTAAATTTTCTTGGAACTGACTCCAGCGTCAGGAGGACTGACACAGAAGTGTTGCGTAACAGAAGAAGAAGAAGAAGAAGACAAAAGCCAACCTGTGGTCACAGTGTCGGTGCTGGGGTCACTTTCCTCCAGACCCTTCACAGAACTCACAGTCACCTGGTACATTTTGCCGGGGACCATGTTGGGCAGCAGAGCCTCAAACACGCTGCCGTCCACAGTCACCAACAACGGGCTTCCTGTGGACGACAGAGAACAAAATATGACTCTAAATGTGCGCTAAAAAACATAAACTGTACATGCAAAAATTACAGGTGCTTTTTTTGCACGTATCATTTTTGCATATGCAATTTGTATGTTTCCACTGCATCCTCCATAAGTAAACTCAATGTCTACAGTATTTTTACATGAAATACATGTTATTCAACACCCCGAATACACCATCACTCCATATCTGTCACACCACACCTTATACTGCATTTTACTGCTGAATGTTTTTGCACCTTCCTTACTTGTATATTACTTGAATTTTATTGTTAATTTAATTTCTATCTATTTATTCTTTTGTGTGAATCTTAATGATGCACAATTTGAGGGTTTCAAATCTACTGTAGTCCACTTGGTACTTTTTATTTCTTGTGTCGTGGGTGATGATAAACTTTACCTTTGGTGGCAAGAGAACAAAACTAAGTCGACAGTCATGCTAGCAGTCTGTGAAGTTGATCCTTCAACTCAGGTTTGGTACCGGTTCCTATATGACTGGTTTCTACTGGACCAAGCTGCAACACAGATTTTGGTACCATTTGAACACCTGAACTGTCAAATACTGCCCTCTGGTGCTCCGAAACAGACTTTACAGACAACAGAGGCATCACCGCACGTGCCTTCACTTGTTGACATTACACTTTTTCTAACCGCAGCAGGTGGCCTACTGTTAGCCAGTAGCTACCTTAAACACATTTAAAATGCCTAAAGCTGAACAGTCTAAAGTGTGGCTGTATGTTACTCCAAAGGATTATAACACCAGGACATGGAGCAAATGTTTTAAACTTTTTAAAAATATCGCTTCAGGGACCGGTGCAGTTTTACAAGTATTGTTGTGGCACTAGTATCAGAAAAAATACCCAACTCTTCAACACGGTGGTGATTTTGGCAAAACGATCATGCCCACAAAGACATTGTTAATATAGTGATGTTTAGCAACTGACATTTACAACGTTCATCATGCTAATTTAGCATGTTAGCCTGCTCACATTTGCTAATTAGCACTAAATATAAGGTAAACCTGACACCGGTGAGAATGTTATCAGTTTCGAAAGCATTTCGTCATAAGCCAAAGTACTGGACAAATTAAAATTTTTACTTGATCATGGTAACATAAGAATTTAAGAGATCACCAAAATTGTCACAATTCATCTTGAGGTGATTATGTATGTCTGTACTAAATTTTATGGCAAGCTTTCCAAAAGTTGTGGTTTGTGTCTGTGTCACTCTTCAATTACGCTGCCAAAACAGTAGTTTTTTGTGGGGTTTCTATGTCACTGTGTTGACACTGTGTTGAGTTTTTTACTTCAAAAAGTGGCAACTGAAACTGGAATTCAAGCTAACAAACTGTGGCCAACGGTTACGGTTACTGGCAGTCCTTTTAATGTGGTGAAGAAGAGTTGTACACGACTCTCCTCGATTTAGTTCACGTTTGTCACTGAGGAGAAGCTGGAAATGTGTATGAGGAAATACAATGCTACCAACCAGACCAATCACAGTTGTTGCATAGGGTATGATTCAACGCAGGAGTTTAAACCGGCCTTAAGATGTCAACCAGGATTGGTGGCAATAAAAATCATTACTAAAGTCATAGGATTCATCCTCTGGAGATCATAAATGTCTGCACAAAATTTTATAGCCAACCATTTCATAGTTGAGGTATTTAAATCTGGACCAAAGTGAAAGTGGTGAGCGACGCCACTACTGAGGCTAAAATTAGTTCAACTAAACTATCATTTAAACATTTATGGACTTATAAACCAATTAAAGCTAAACTCTAACTAAATTCAAATGTAATTTTAAGTTTAGAAAGAAAGTACAGTGATGCAATAAATCTTATTGACCACTTGCCTCCTTCAAAGGGCACATAGGTGATCCGGTAGTTATCCACTGGAGAGCGAGGCATGGACCAGTGAACCACAGCTGAGGAGTCAGTCACTTCAGAGAAGTGAAGTCCCCGTGGAGCGCTCAGGCCTAGCAGAAAGCAAATGGATATGCGCAGACAGGAAAGAAGTAAAAAAAAAAGGGATTAAAGTGAAGAAAATATGGCTAATATCGCTGTAAGAAAAAATGACAACTACAGTATGAGGTCGGAGGATACAAATTAAACTCCAGAAATTATGTTTCCCAAAAGACCATTTTCCATTAGAGTCAGACATGGAGTTAAGCCTAAACCAGACAAATAAAGATGATTAGTGGGACTGTGGGTTCAATTCTGACAGAAGACGTTGCACCCGAAATTCAGAAGGTTTAGTGGTTAGTATAAAACTGCACACTCTGTTCATCTACCTGTCTGAGCAACCCCAGTAATAGGTTGAGAACGTTGGTCCAATGAGACACCATAAAGCTCGATTTCATACTCAGTGCCACTCATGAGTCCAGTTAAAACCTTGGTTCGTTCATCGCCGCGGACGCTGTACTCCTGAGGGTGGGATAATCTTTTGCTGTCTCTTATTTTGATAACAAATCTGTCAAATATGTCTTCATCAGATGTCCACGACAGACGGAAACCGTCGGCCATGATGTCCGAGACAAAGAGATGCTCCACCTCCGGCTCAGCCTCTGGTTAGACAATAGAAACATAACGTTGCAGCAGGTTTGGTGTTTTCCCAGCAAAATTCATCAACTTCTGAGAGATGGCCAAAGACATCAGTTTGGAAGAAGTCAGCAGTCAGGCAAGAGGGTTTTCCAGGCGTCCGTTAGTGTAAATCAGAACACAGCACACGGGCTACAAAGGCATAAGTTTGGGTGAATTAAAAAGACAAGATGCTTTTTGTAAATGTTTATTTATGTCAGTCAACAGGTTCACATTCCATAAAAGACTCCAACAGATGTGTTGGACGGATTTCAGCAAACACTGGTTGAGACGAGGTCCCCATGCGTCTCCTCGATGCATTCAGTGCATTCAAAGATAATGAAACAAATGAGATCAACTGACATCTCATGCTCTGAATGTCGTGTTGATTTTTCAGTGTTTTCCCACTTCTGATCATTTTGTTTTATTCCGTGGTTTTAGCCAGATCAATAAAACATGAAAAAGGTGGCAGCATGTTGGAAGGGACTTTAACAGATGTCCAAAGACATGATATGGTAAACGTATTATGTCTGTGGTCAGAAATCTGGAGGAAAACACATTTTAAAATATGAAAACAAACAAATCTGTTTGTTCATATTTTGGAGGTAAGCAGAAAACAGACAGGAGCTCCACATCTCTTCCTCCCAGTGACGAAGCTGCATACCAAGAAAACGCTTAAAAATAAAGGAAAGTGAGATCATTCTGGAAAAGAGTCGTGTTATAAATCTGAGTTAGGGTTAGGTTACAATACTGAGCTGAAGCTTCACCATCCAAACGTGGCATTAGCCAAAATTTATCAAGGCTTGAACTAGATATCCTAATGCAACTTCTATTATTTTAAAGGACAGTTCTCCCTTTTACCTGTAGTGACATTTATCCATCATGTTCTGGTGTGAGTTCGCTTCTAAGTCAACACCAGTGCCTCTTTCCAGAAATCCTGACCCAGTTACTCAAGATAATCCACAGATCTTGATGTGAGCCGTTTTATGCCAGAACTTTGCTGTGCACTACAGGTAGGAGAGAAAATACATATTTTTGATTTTGAGATGAACTGTCCCTTTAAATTATTACACAAAAAGCATGAACATCAAATTATTATTCCATGTTTAGGCCTGCCAGGTTGTGATGGTGAAACTTCAGATTTGGATCATAAAGTTTAACGATCATACACGTTCAGTAGTTGCAACAAAACAAGAAACTGGACTGTTTAGTAAGACGAGGGGCCTTGCACTGTGCGCTGTGAGTGATACCTGTCACAGCCACTGTAGTCAGAGGCCGAGAGAGAAGCCCTGACTCTGACACCCCAGTCAGCCTGACCTCATAGCCTATGCCGGTGATGAGGCCCCAGATGTCCAGGTGACTTTGGTTTCCTGGCACAGTGAACTCCTGCGGCTCCAGCAGCCAGCCAGAGTCTGTCACCACTATGTCAAGGTGGCTGAAGCCGCCACTAGAGGGGGCTAACTCCTCCTCCTGCTGCTGCTGCTGCTGCTTCACCTCCCACGACACACGGAAGCCGTAGGGGGTGATGTTGGAAATGGTCAAGTTTTCCACTTTGGGCAGAGGAGCTGGAAGGGGAGTGGATGTGATTTTTTTTTTTTTTTATGAGAGGGAACACGTGGGAGGGGGAAGAAGAGTGAACAACCAAGTGTGCAATTGTTGCAAAAGCAAAGCATAAGATCTGTTCTTCCTCTGAGGTGATCAGTTTTAAAGAAGCAAAATGAGGTTATATGTTTATACATATTTAAAATGGGAACATCTGATCTGAATATCTGAAAATTTAGAAGCCAAAACACATTAAAGACAAATTTGACATGCATCATAATGCTTCGTATACTTCTACTGCAACATGTCTTTCCTTAACAAAAGGTCTCGGAAGTGAAATTTTTACTACTCTGGAGCCACAAAACAAAAACAGGGGTGAAAAAAGGTGAACGAGAAGATGGTGAACCATCACCACTGGAATTTCTTACAATAAGGCTTACAAGATGTTCATCATGAGATGTGGAGACAGAAACTTGACGTAGCAACTGGCAATTTTAAATAGAACTCAACACAAACATCTAGTGGCCACTGTTGGTACTTGCATCTTAATATAATTCTGCTTTTAGACTCAATTATCACCTCATGTCTTCTACTGATATTCATATGTGTGTCAACTCTGTAAAAGCAAAGTATTACCAATGCCAGCTCTTTATCCAGTGGTGTAAAGTTTCTTTTTACACAAGCACAGTTTTGTGGATCTATACTTGAGTATTTACAGTTTATCCTTCTAAAATTATACTCTACTGCATTTCAGAAGCATATATTGCAGTGTTTACTCCACAGCATTAATTTGGCATCTTTAGCAACTTTTCAGATTGAGATTAACATAAAAAGTACCCGACAAATAAATTAGCATTTATTGTTATATATCAAGTTATCCAGTAGTACCTAAAATTAGCCCAGATCTGCACCATTAAAGTGAAGCTTAAACATGAACAGAGGTTGTGTTAACAAATATTTTCTGTCATGGAATTTTTTAAACAATTATGTAAGAATCTGAGGGCTGTCTGTCATTTTGACAGATCAAAACACCGGGGTTGATCTTCCATAATGAGTGGTTGCGTCAGTTGCACTACTTTTTCAAAATTAAGTCACTAGAATTGTCTGAAAAGTCCCTAAATCTAGTGAAAATGTAGCCAGATTTGCAACACTGTGCCCAAAAATTATAACGTGGTTGATAGACAAGATGAAAAAAAGAGAGATTGATACAAAGGATCATTTTAATTTTGGGGTAAACTATACCTTTAAGAAAACCACCACTGTCTTTATCATACTTGCTACAGCACACAGCGTATGGAAACTAAAAAAAGAAAGAACTGAATGAACCGAAAATGCTACCAGATTGTGCAAACAAAAGGTGCAAATGATGTGTGTCAAATTTGCTCTGAATGCATTTCAGGCTTTAAAACTGCAGAAAACGTGTTGTTTTCAGCTGCAATACATTTTGAATAATTATTCTGGTACACTGAGATGATAGAAGCAAAGCTGCCCAATTTCATTTGAAGTTCATTAGAAGTTTTAATGCAAAAACCTTAGAACTGCAAGTGCTGAGAGTTTAAGACATGAGTAAAATACGTAGTACCTGTGACGGCGTGGGCTAAGACAGAGGGAGTGTGGCGCCCATGAGAGATACCGTACAGTTCAATATCATAGCCTGTGGCATCCATCAGGTTAGAGATGGTAATGTTACGGGCTTCACCGGGCAGTCTGAACTCCAGCGTGTCAGACTGCTGCTCGGGGTCACTGACCCGGATAACAAAGCCATCAAAGTGGCCTGACACTGTGCTCCAGGACAAGCTGAGGTTATGTGGGCTCACAGATGAAGCAGCTATGGGTCCCAACTGTGGGACCTCCTCTGAACAGAAAAAGAACATGGCTTTTCAGTTAAGTTGTGCTGGTGAATTATAATGCTGTTGGTACATGCAGTGTGAGAAAATGCATGTAATGTGATACCTGTTGTAGCTACTTCAAACAGCGGCAGCGTGTTCTGGCCACCAGCGCTGGCGTACAGCTTTATGTTGTAGCTTGTGCTCGCTTTGAGCCCGGCCATGACAGTGGAGCGCACGTCTCCTGGCAGAGCGCGCCCCATCGCCTGCGAGGGCAAAGCAGACTCTCTGACTTCTACTATAAAGTTATCAAAAGTCTTTTCTCCTGTCCGCCACGACAGAGAGAATCTGTCTGAGGTAATGTTAGAAACAACTAGCCTGGACAAATCAGGCTCTTCGGCTACAGGGGAGAGAAAAATATAAAATAGATTCATTTATGGAAATAAAAGGCAGGTATTTGTCTCTTTTTTTAAAGTCCAGTGTTTGCATTAAGGTTGTAACAAGTGTCGATACTTTGATACTTTTTCAATACCATGTTTTTAAAATGATTATCTGTTAACCTTTGATAGTATTGAAAGTACCAAAGCTATTAACAAATTTGGCTTGAAGCACAGCAAAATCAGTGTTCAATGATCTTTTTTTGTGGTCATGAAACCTCTAGTTTGAATAAGCCATGTTTCCACCGCAGGAACTTTCCCCAAGGAACTAGGAATTGGAAATTACTAACCCCTGAGTTGCTTCAGGGGGTAATAATTTCCAAAATTACAGGAACTTTCAGGGTGGGGCTTGCAGCACTGAACATTTCTGATTAGTTGAGTACTTGCAGCGTTTTATTTCAGCCACCATTTTTAAAATCTGCAGCGGTAAGCCAGTTTGTTTTTTGTTCATTGTGCTTTGACATATCAACGCGGAGTTACAGAAAAAAAAGCATACGACAGATGAACCAACGACAAAGTCCAGGCCAGGAACTGGAAAAGGCGACCTGCAATGATAAGATCGCTTTACATGGCATCATGGTTGTGTAGTCCAACCAGATCAAAAGTCAAAGCAGATAAAAACAGGCTTAAGGAATCTTTTAGTTCCTTGAAAAAACAGTTCCTGGAACTACAAATTCCCGGCACTTTGGGTGGAAACATGGCTATACAAGACCCAATTTATTTTTCAAGACCATCCCCACTAAGAATGATAACTATAACGATAACAATGTGAGGATCTACACTGATGAACGATAACGTTCTGTAAACAGTGGTGCCAAGCACTCGCTGTGCACTCCAGCTTATGGCCTGTGACTGCTGTGTGTTGCACAGAGAAACACAAAGAAAACTAGATGGACAGGGGTTCACGAATTCTTCAAAGATGAGGAGATTTAGGAGAATCCAACTCTCTTTATTTTAGTCATAAACCTTTTTATGAGTCAGCATCAACCTGATGGCATCCTAGCGATTGTCAGAGAGGACATCAGTGATGACAACACGGACTTCAGAGATGCCATCAGCACTAAAGGCTGTTTGGCAGTTTGTTTCAGGTAAAATTATTTTTTTATTGTAATATGCAGCCTGATATTATGTTATATAAGTGTTTAATAAGTTGTATTATTGGCTATCAGTGTTTCTATTGTTCATCAAATCTCTCTGAAAGTGATCCCAACAATATTGTTCACTGTTGTCTTTGTCGTCATAGTTGTGACTCCGCCAACTGAGTTTTTAAGACAGTATATTTCTAGTTATTGTTATAGTTATCATTCTTGCCCCATTACAGCGCAGGGAATTACTGAACA